>JAIFZK010000004.1:15777500-15782500 GCA_027481765.1 Tenualosa thibaudeaui | reverse complement strand
ACAGAAGCACACACACATACCTCCCCGTTTAAATGTTGACAGGCTCCCATTCAGCCAGGCGCATGCACACATAAACACACACACACACACACACACACACACCTTTCCCCCCCCATACATTACAACGATTTTCCCTTTGTGCCTACCAACAAGGTGCCTTATTGGCAACACCTACCAGCCAACCTTGCACTCTTCTCCATATTACTTAATGGGTGATAAACCCGGTCATTAGCCCTAATAAATAAGATCTACGAGATGATAAATATGATTCGCTAGCGTTGTGCTAAGTTTCTCTGGCTGTGTGAGGGGCTGCGTGAGTAGCCTCCGCAATTGTAAAGTTTTACTCCGGGCTCTGTGCTTTAACGTGGTGCTCAGTGGTGCTGTAAAAGTCAGAGAAGAGTGCAGGTGGAGCGGACGGCTCCCCAGGGAGACAGGGCTGCGTTTATGGCCACAGCTGGGGTCTGCAGTCTGGTGGAAGTAGCAGGAAGTGGTGCGCTGTCGCAGTTTCAAACTGTATGGCAAGGCAGGCGTAGATTAGGAATGACTGCACCCGCAAACACACACACACACACACACATACACACACACACACTGTATGTTATATGTACAGGTATGACACACATAACACACACATAATCAGATGTGGACTTAATGCAAGACACGTGCATGAAATACCTTATGTTCAATACAGTATGTTTACACTACACTGATTTACTATCAGTGTATTGAAAGCAAACATTTTCTAAAAACTTTGTGTGAGTAACTGTATGTGTGTGTGCGCAAGTGTGTTTGTGTGCATGCTTATGTGCACGTGTGTGGTGTGTATGTGTGTCTGTGTGTGTGTGTGCATGTGTGTGTGAATGTGTGTGTCTGTGTGTGTGTGTGTTTGCATCTGTGTATCTGCATGCGTGTGCGTGTGTGTGTGTGTGTGCACGTGTATGCGTATGTGTGTGGTTACATTAATGGTCCGCATTTCTACTCTTAGTCACACAGGCGTGGAAAAACACTGTTGCCATCTGTCAGTTCTCCCACAGGGCTGATACTGATCCACCCATGAAGACTGTCTCTTCTGTCTTTCTTTCTCTCTCTCTCTCTTTCTCCCTCTCTCTCTCTCTTTCTCCCTCTCTCTCCTCCCTTTCTCATGGCCTCTCCGTCTGTCTCAGCCTGTGTGTGTGTGTGTGAGTGTGAGAGCGTTTCTTTATGAGTGAGTGTTCTCTCTCTGATTGCTTGAGAGACTGCTGGCACACCTACATACTTATTGTTTTTATACATTCAGGATAGAGTAGAAGCCTCTGAAGATACAATATGTGGCTGTGACTCTTCATCCTGCAGGGGTAGTAATGATGTGTGTGTGTGTGTGTGTGTATGTGTGTGTATGTGTATGTGAGTGTATGTATATATGTGTGTGTGTGTGTGAGTGTGTGTATATGTGTGTGTGTGTGTGTGTGTATGTGTGTGTGTGTATGATATAAGTACATCCTTGTGCTCTATTGTAGCAGCCCTCATTGCTAGGCCATTTAAACACTTGACTGTATCAGGCCAGAGGGAAAAACAAACTGAGAGACAGGCAGGCCGACAGACAGGCAGACAGGCATACAGACAGACAGACAGACAAACAAACAGGCCGACAGACAGACAGACAGACAGAGAAGGGTGGTATGGGGGTGGTGAGGATCTTATGGGACAAAATCTAAAGTGAAATCGCCCAGACCAGGTGCAGAATTTATTTCATCAACTCAGACACACTGAGACAAAGATTGCGGATTAAAGAACATAAAGAGCTCCTTATCCTGAGAGCCTTTAGCTGCTCGGACCACGCTGGGAAGAAGAGGCCCCTGAGCCTTGGCTCTAATCAATACTACGATTCCCACAATCCCACTATGCCCTTTTGTAAACAACACAGCAATCTAAGCTAACAAAAGCATGCGAGTATTCAAAGTCAGGCATGCATCTCTTCTCTATTCTTTCCCTTATCTCTCTCCCTCTTCATCTTTCTTCTTTCTTTCTTTCTACTATTCATCTCTCTCTCTCTCTCTCTATCTGCCTCTCTCTGTCTCTTTCTCTCTCTTCCTTTGTTTCTCTCTCTTTTCTTCTTCTTCTTCCTCTCTCTCTCTCTCTCTCGCTCGCTCTCTGTCTCCCTCCCTCTGTTTACCACATGTATAATTAATTCTGGTCTTCATTATTTACCTCCAGCTCATTTGTGTCTGTAGAGTCAGTAGAGGAAGAGACACAATGACAGTATGTCAAGGTGAATAGTTCTCTCCTTTGGGATCAGCAGTAACCTTCTTTGAAATAAATGTGTAAAGAAATCAATGAAATTTCACCAACCTTTGAAAATCCTGTTAAATGTAACAGTACTTTTTGTCAGATCCAGTAGGATACAGTAAGCCATAACTGAATCTGCAGTGTAATATGTGAGCCCACTGTGAATCACAGCATTGGTGCTAGGTACTTACACGCTGACAAATGTGATCGAACAAAAAAATGTGTTAAAGTTAAAAAAAAAACAAAACGGTTAGAATAAATCCAGTAGAGTAGATTAGTTAAAAAATATGACAGGAAAGGATGTGGAATTGCAATGATTTTAGTAATATAAATGAAACATAAATGAATAAAAGAATCTCTATAAAACTTCAGTTCCACGTGTGGAAGTTTTGAGCTCACATAAAGACTTTAATGTGACAAGTAGCAGAAGTCATTCCCTGCCTGCCACAGTAGTAATAATGCCTCTTGTGCAAGGAGTCTGCCTGCAGTAGTGGTAAACCAAACGCTCCAAGTGTTAGAGGGGTCATCATTTATTTAAGTAATCAGCATGTATTCTTCTCGGAAGGTTCACAGATATTCCTCTTTTCCTTTTCTGCAAAGTCGTGTTCACCAAGCGCACTGCTAACCGCACATGCAACTGTCTGCCTCTTCCGCCATTGGGCAGCTTTTTATTTTTCTCTTAGAAGTACAAAGACTTCGATTTACCACAGCATGAAAGCTGAGTTAAACATCCCTTCATGTCATCATGCATGCGATATCTTACGCCATGGGCAGTTGTCTGACAAGCAATGGGCTTTTCCGAACTGAGAAGGAACAAGTTGCATGTAATTGTTCATGGACTCTGTCCAGTTTGGCTTTAGTCCATCTCGTGTTCGTCTGCCAAAATGTTAAAACAGCTTCAAGTGCCCAAATGCATGTAGAACAGCCAGTCTTGGGAGCAGATTGGGAGGTGCCGTCATAGACAGTTGGGAGGGTCATTTCCCAGGAAACCGAGGAAATGCGTGCTTCTCTACACTAGGAGCCTTTAACTTATTAGTATTCCTGTGCTTTGTGTTTTAAAGGATAGCTTCACTCCCACAGATTTTTTCACTGGTGGGATTCATGTCCCTTGGCCACATGTGTAGGAGGGAAAGTGATGTTGTTAGAACAGAAAAGAGAGAGAAAGAGAGAGAGAGAATGAAATTTCTGTCAGAGACAGGTTGCATATTACAGCCCAGCAGAAGCCTCATTATTACACTAGTATAATCTCAAATGACTCTTTTTTTATCCATTCTTAAATGGTAAAGCTAGCTTAAGCATCTGCTGGGATTTGAGGTGATGTATTAAGAGAAGATGTCATTAGTATTTATGAGGAATAAGAAATGCAGTCTCATTTAAAGTAGACCTACCTTGCAAGGGTGGGCGGATGCATTGGAGGATGTCTTGCTGGCATTATGCGTGGTTTAGGTGGTTTATATCGACCATTAGAGTCTTTGTAGAATTGATCGTTGTGTAGGTGCATTGTGTGACAGATTTCTCTCCAAAGAGAATCCACCACAATGCAAACAGAGTTGTGAGGTGAGCTGGCATCTGAGGAGTAGAAAACTGTGTTTGACAGTATTGGTAAGCTCCCCAAAGATGAATGTAAACATCATTAATTCGATAACAAGGCTCCCAGATCTCTAGTCTGAGAGTCTGATCAAAAAAGACTCAACTGACATGCTATGGATTCACTGCAGGAAGAAAACTATTTCAGTGTACTTAATGGAGCAATTCACAGACCAATGTGTGTCCAGTGTTCTTGACAACTTGTTATTAAAAAAAAAAAAAACTCTTATTCATTCCTGATATTATTTGCATTTGCACTTGAAAGCTAGTTTGGAGCGATGAAAAAGCTTTATTTATTTATAAAAAGAATCTTTTAACAACCATCTCAGAGAGAGGCATTATTCCCCCAAATGAAAACAGCTTTGGTTAAAATAGCTTCTCTGGTGTGACTGATGAGCATGTTTAAATATTTAATGGTGGATCTTTGCATTCATTACCATGCCGGGGCAGCCAAGGTCAGGGCTTCGGCTGCAGGAGAATAATAATAGCAATATTAGTGCACCTTTTTGCCCATCTGAGTGGGTGCCTAGTTAGCCACGATTCTTGTTGTCATTAATCTTGTTTATCAGGGGTGTTTGACACTGGGCCGAGGCTGCCTAATGTGTGACTTATGCTGTTTGAATTTTTATGGATATCTGCTGAAGCCAGCCCCACAGATACCCTCGGGCTAAACTGTGGTGAACATGCATAAAACTGTTAGAACTGCGCTACATGATCTTGAGCGATTGTAGCAGTAATTTCAGTGTGCAATTGTGGTGATAATATTCATTTGATTGGAGCCTGTGTTTGTCCATTCCAGGCTTCTCTAACCAATAAGCCCTACAGGCAACTTGCAGTATTGTGCTATAGGCTATTACAGCTTGGCTGAGTTCATCATGATGTATAAAGCCCCCTGATATGCAGTGCTAATTATGTTATGATCTACAATTTTAACCAAAAGGCAGTGATACTGGGGCCAGTGTTGGAGGATTGGGGCGGCAGGTGGTCTTCTCCGGGGGTGTGGAGGAGAGATAGAGACCGTGAATAGCTGAGTCTGCAAGAGTAGTGTGCATTTATTAGGCATAGCAATAAACACAACCTCCTGTGTAACTTTAGTGTGAGCGTAATAGCAGTGAATGCTACAATACATGAAATGTCCTCAGATATAT
>JAIFZK010000004.1:15765000-15770000 GCA_027481765.1 Tenualosa thibaudeaui | reverse complement strand
AACCACAAGCATACATGCCTGGTTGTTAATTTAATAGCAGACTGTTCTGGATTTGCATTCAAAAAAAAAAAGCACACATCACTTTAAGCAGACTTGCTCACGGTGGAGATCGCTATGAAATGCACATCGTGCCATGGGCAGAGATAAGAATCGGCGCAGCGAGTCAAACTCCGAGGCGCAGATCTCATCTCATCAGTGTCTCTGAGCACGTCTGTCTGGTCTGTCTCCACAGGGGGTGTAAGGTGCAGAGGTGACAGTCGGGCGGCAGGGGGAGATAAACTTTTTCTGTATATCTTAGCTCCACTCCATCAGATAAGCAGTTGACTGCTTTGTGTTTGTTGTTGTTGTTTTTTTTGTTTTGTTTCTGTTGGTTTGCTTGCAGTTTGTTCTTTTGGTTGTTGTTGTTACAGGTGGTGTGTTGTTGTTGTAGGTATGTGTGTGTATGTGTGTGTGTTTGCTATAGAGAGACAGAGCAATATGTTTCATGCTGTGGCTCTAGCTGAGATGTCCCTTATGTTTTACACTGCTCTCTTTTATTTCTCACACACATACCCACCCACACACACATACACACACACATTCCACACACTCCCACTTACCTGCCCTTCTCTTCTTCTTAAGTGCTAGCTGTCAATCCATTTCTCTCGCTCCATCTCTTTTATGGGCCTGTCACTCCACCATTATCTCCTTGTCCTCTTTTTTTTCTCTTGCTCATCTCTCTATCCCTCTCTCCCTGGAAATACTCGGACACAGTGCATTACCAGTGACACTACCAGTGACTCTAACTGGCTCCTCACCATTGACCTCAGTGTGTGGCCATCGGTATATAAATGTGTGTGCATGTGTTTGTCTGTCTGTTTGTTTGTTTGTTTATATGTGAATGCTTTTACTGTAATAACTCGTCCTTTCCTGTTGTTTGTACACAGGATGACTTCAGAAGCTGGACTCCAAGCAAGCCACCAGCAGACCCAGGTAAGCCAGGGTGGACGAAAAAAAAGGGGGGGGGTTTATTTTCTTGTTTTTAAGTGGTCATACCCTGGTAGCTTGCAGCTGGAGGAGATGGTGTGTCCAGAACCATACTTCAGTTGGCCCAGACGACCTCTGGGGAGCTGAGGCTGCAAATGAGCTGAAATGGGAGAATGTTTTGGTGGGTTTTTTGCTCCTCCTATGTTGTGGTGTGAGGAGGGTCTGGTTTGTGCTCTTCTCTTCCATACACTCCTAAACCTCTTCCTCCTCCTCCATCTCTTCCTCTTTCTTCTTTTTCTCCATTTCACCTCTTTTCTCCTACCCCCTGTTTAGCACTCTGCCTGTGTTCCGTTTCTACTTCTTGATCTTAGGGCTCAGATTAATTATATAAAAAAAGGGGCCTCCAATCGCATGGTGGAATCTCCATTTCGCTCTATTGATCTCTGCGGCTGCGGCAGGACCAACAGATCAATAACGTCAGAGAGAGGGGAGGGAAGGAGAGCTTAGCCAAAGAAAGGGGGGGTAGAGAGAAAGAAGGAGGAGGACCGAGGGAAAGAAAGCTAGAGAGGGAGGGAGGGAGAAGGAAGAAGAGAGGATAGGGAGACAGGAAGAGGGAGGGAGGGATGGAGAAAGAAGAAGGGAGAGAGGGAGAAGGTGGGAGGAAGAGGGAGGGATGGAGGAAGAGCAACTGGATGCCGATAAGAGAGATGGAAGATGAAAAAGTGTGTTACGCTCCAGTGGAGACCATACCTTAGGAGCAAGTCTGTAATGGTGTGTTATCAAAACATGAAACATGGGAGAGATAATACTGGGGGCCGCCATGGGGCCCTGGCACTGAGCACAACATTCATTATTCCTGCAGCCTTGGACAGTTTGGACCATCTGAGGCACCTCTCCCTCAGTTTCTACTTCTCTTCCCACCTCTTTCTGTCATTCTGTCATCCTTACACACAAGCACACTCACACACACACACACACACACACACTTGTGTAGACACATGCATGCCTGTGCAGACACATACACAAAAACAACGTGACTCTTACTCCCTCTTGTAGACATTTTCTCTCTCTCTCTCTCTCTCTCACACACACACACACACACACGCACGCACGCACGCACACACGCACACACACAACCCGTCTGCTTCTGCACTGCCCTGACAAATTGCAGAAAACTTTTTTTTTAAATCCCCCTGACACTTATGGTGTCCTAGAGCCACTGATTTTGACAAATGCCTCAGTCTCTTACTTTTAGTGTCGCAAGGCCATAGGTATTCCCTTGCCCAAGCAGGCTTCTTGTACTTGCCTTATATAAAGATGCCTGGTGCTTTAGAAAAATCTTTCGAGGCAGTAACAGTTTTTTTAAAATATTAATTGACTCAATTTTATCATTTATAATAATTACATTTTCCTATTAACATTTGCTGGTGTTCTAACAGGATAGCAACAAATATTTAGTTTACGCAAATTAAAAACCTCATCTACAGTATGTCTGAAATGGCTGAGATCAACACTGTAATTGCCTCTCCAAAACACTGTGGTTAATTAAATTACCACTGCTTTTATGGGCAATTGAAACACATGATGAAACTGGAGGATGGAAACATTATTGGAGAATTGCTGTTTTAATAGCAGATAGAGCAAAGTGGTTAGGATCTTTGACTAGGAACTAAACCCAAAATGCTCTGCACATTCTGTGCGTGCATTAGCGTAGCAACTGAACACATTCAATTCAGTTCAGCTTCTATTTTTTAAGCAGTTTTATGCCAGTCCTTTACTCTAACAAGACATTGTCTCAGAGCACTTCAGAGCCCAAGAGGGGAACCCTGTTGAGAAAACGAGGGTACCAAGAAAAAATAAAGAGAGAGAGAGAGCCAGAGAGGAGAACCATTTACCTGAGGTCAGCTCAGTGGAGAGATAGAAAGAGTGGGGGTTAAGGGGGAAGAGTCATGAGGGGTGGAAAAGGGACACAAGCAGATCTACAAAATCTACTTCATATGCAGCCCGCCATCTGAGAATAACGCACACCCTGAACACTGGAGTGCTGAGAATCTTATTGGACCCATAGGTTCCCTATCAATATGATACTCAGATGATTGTAAGTACATTAGCAGAGAGATGGGCAGTTAGGCTGGATCTCCAAGGGTGAGATGCATCAGAAGCAACTTGTAGTAGAGCTCTGGGCACAATTTCTAGTTTGGTAATGAGCTCAGACAGGATGCAGGATGGGACTCTCTTAAGGGAACAGTGCAGTACACCTCAGTGCAGAGAGAAGTGAATAGGCTACAATAACACCTCACTGCGGAGAGCAAGAGAGGGAAGGAGAACAGGAATGTGAGTAGACAGATTGAAAACAACATGACCCAGTAGACAGACATCAGAGAGACAGCAGAGAGAGGACTATAAGGAGAGTTTGGCACTGCTCACAAGAGGCCCTTGGCAAACTACACTTGTAGTCTATATATGTACCACTTTCATTAGTCAGTTTCTCTAGCAAACTGTTTCTGTGTATTTCAGCCTGTCCTCATAACCTTATGCACAGACTTAGTCAAAGTGAAATCTGCCATGACATCATGAGCATCCCATTAAGAGTGGTCTGAGCACAAAAACTCGTATGACGAGCTTCCGAGAAGAACTTCCTCACGCACGCACGGCCAGTGCAGCACTCCGCCGCTACATGTATATGTCGCTTTGAACAAACGCTCATCTCACAAATTAAAAACAAAAACATTTGTGCATTATCGCAGCCCTTGGAATGATGTATGCAGAAATATTGTGTGCTCCGTAGAGAAAGCAAAGAGGTTCTTGACAAATCTCTGTTTTATTGCCCTTTGGCATGATAATATAACTTCTTTGCACTTTTCAGCATTTCTCAGGGCTTCTGTTCTTATCATTCTCTATCGGGAGACAGCCATGCATGTGTATTTATGGCGTCATCACTAATACCCTCAAAGATTTTAAAATATTACTCATGCAGATGATTCATATCTATGTGCTGCTTTAGTGTAACATACACCTGCACTACAGTTTGCAATGGGAATTTAATTGAAAGTGATAATCTGTGAGTTATGGAGTTTCGTCACTGCATGCCACTGGCTTGTGGACATGGTGGTTTTGATGAAGTTTAACACACACCCACCCCCACACCCACACCCACCCCAAAAAAAAAAAAAAAACATTGGGCAAGTCCAGAAAGACTGCAGGGCATCGTCACTGTGTGGCAGAACTGATTGGTTGAAGTACTTGGCTTGTTGTGTGTGTGTGTGTGAGTAAGAGAGAGAGTGTGTGTATGTGTCTTTGAGGAGTTTGAGGCTAATGAACAAACTGGTCTGAGCAGAGAACTGACAGATTCTGCACTTTTGACAAACACACTTGTTTTTGAGTTGAGATGGCAGATTGGCTAAACACTCCCACTTCCATATGTGGCTAGACCTCCTGGTAGATTGCATAATATCAAACACGTGCACATTTGCACGTGCACACACACACGCACACAATGTGTTATTATGCTGAGACTCTTTCCAGTCGCTGACAGACGGACATGTGCTTGCATGGAGAGAGAAAGAGAGAGAGAGAGAGAGACAGAGAGATTTGTAGGTAGGTACTCATTCATGGGTTGTAATTAATGAGTGATATTTCTATTTTGTTGTCCATTACATTATAGGTATTGAAGGTCATCAAGGGAATGCTCAGAAAAATATAAAAGGCTTTAATTGAATGCCTCAGTGATATTCTAATTTATCACACACACACACACATACACACAAACACACACACACACGCAGGATCAGTATTTGGGAGCATTCTGTCATATCTGCTCTTGGAACAACAGTGCTGTCTTCCTTCCAGGTACAATTGCTAATCTCCCACCCCTGATGTGTGAGGTCAAGCTGTGTGTGTGTGTGTGTGTGTGTGTGTGCGTGTATGCGTGTGGTGTCATGAGACAGGATAAGGCCCATTAGACTAACTAGACTCTTATCAGCTTCACACCAGAGGCTGCAACCTTTACTGTGAACAAACACACACACACACTA
>JAIFZK010000004.1:15752500-15760000 GCA_027481765.1 Tenualosa thibaudeaui | reverse complement strand
GCTAGTATTCACTGGTATTGTAAGCACCTACACATTGCAGCTAGTAGGGCAGATGCTACACGTCAAAATAAAAGCCTGAATTTGCCCTGTTAGCTCTGTTTTGTTGAGTTTATGATACTACTGGCCTAGCACGCTCATTTTGTGAAGGGAAGCCTTCTAACAAAAAAGATCCAAGCTGAAATGTGATGCAGCTCTCCTTTAACAGACATCAATCAATGAGTGTGAAGGTCTCCTCCTTTGCGCCTTGATGTTTAAAAGTCTGACAGAGAATGAATATATGATTGTCAGTGAGTCTATGTGCTTTATACAGATGGGTTTAGAAATGTAATTCAGTTTATTTTTTACTGAGAACTTCTTGTGTCCAGGGAAAGTCCTACGGCACAGATGGCTAATCTTGGGGCTGCAGACACCTGAACCTATTACCCTGCACCTGCTCTCTTTGTGCCCAGTGGAGATTTGTCACAGGCCTGCTGTAGTCACACACGTCTGGGCCTGGCCTATTGGTCCAGTCTGTCTGGAATACAATTTGGTTGGTCGAAAAAAGTCTAGCCATGGCCCATTGGCATGGATGTCAGCATTCATTAGGCTAGTCTGATTGGCCTTTCTGCCAATCTCTAAGCTCCCGATTGGATCAGGAGCAGCCTATCGATCCGAAAGTCCAATTGGCATACTGCACTTTCAGTGCCAGTTCAATATATGGACATTCTTTCTTTCTTTCTTATTCCTTTCTATGTATTTCCTTTCTTTATCTTCTCTCTGTCCTCTGTCCAACTACTCCAGGAGAGTAAACTAGATAGAATCTTGTCAAACTTCCTGATGCAGCTGTGCTACTCTGAGTTGAAGCCTTGATGTTTGCCAATACAGGAACACACAAACACAAATTCCCTCTTTTCATTATAGATCTTTGATCGATGTACCATGCATCTAGCGGGTTCCTTTAGACTAATTGGCACCTGTGCTTGACTGACTCGGGGGGTGGGGTGGGGGAGGAGGGTTAGGCATTGTCAGGTGACTGAGCACAAATCTTATGAAAGCGTAATGCATTCCAAGCTGCAGGCTGTCTGGTGCTGCATGTGTTAAATTATGGACATGTGATAGGATCAGTGTTTGCCTCACGCAAGTGTATGCATTCACACAAACACACACACACTCAGAGAGAGCGAGTCAATACTCTTTTTTTTGCTAATTTGCTGAGATATTTATACCATGTGATATTTGAAGAAATGTGTGTGTGCGTATGTGTATGTGTGTGTGTGTGTAGGAGACAGAGAGAGAGAGAGATATAAACAGAGCAAACCAAAACCACGAGACCGAGAACATATATTCTGCGAGCGTTTTTTATCCTGTAACTACAACAGCAAAAGACAGAGGTTTTAGTATATCCTGCTGTGTATCTATGCTTTGACATTAAAAAAGAAATCACTAAAGAAAACAGTATGACAAATTTGCCGTTCATTTTCTTAGAGGTCACTTCTTTTTGTTGCATGTTTTGGTGCCTATTGTTCACTCTTGAAAAAAGGTTTTTATGTGTAACTATCAAAATGTCACCCATGCCTTGACATTTACATAAATGTTTTTCATTTATGGGTGTTGTTGATCCATGCACCAAGGTCTTAGTCTCTCTCTCTTTTTCTCTCTCTTTCTCTCTCTCTCTCTCTCTCTCTCTCACACACACACACACACACATATTTCACACAGAGTATTTCCTGAAAGCTCTGTTCCTTTCCTTTCCTTTCCTTTGTAAAGGTCATTCTGGGAAGTGTAGTCTCCATTTAACTATATTGGCCCGTCTCTTCCATGTGTCATAGCAACGTGAACTACAGTTGAGTGTTCATCGATTTATGGACGCATGCTGGGGAGTTGAGGGGGAGTTTGTATGTGTGTGTGTGTGTGTGTTGGGGGTGGGTTGCATCTTGAATTAGTCCTCATCATTGCTTTCCCCTAAATCCCTGTCTCTCTCTATCGGTGCCGTGCAGAAAGAAGAATCTCTTGCTGCAAATCACTGGAAAACCTTGCCTCGCGTTCCTCCGCATCAGGGCTGTTGCCGGACGATATTTCTCCCCCCGCTATCATGGGTGTCTCTGCCTTGCTTGTGCCTTTGCGTTTCTGATTTAAAATGCATGATCAAGATAGCAGATTGAAAGCAGGGATTACAGAGTCCCTATCTGGTCTGGGGCCAACAGAGGTACACTTACGCAGTACAAGCAGTTTCTCCAGTGCAATTATTACAATATTTCAAATGGAGCACACACAATGAAGATCATGTAGATAGTCAAATATACCATACCTTTCTAAGAGAATGTGTTAGTGTTAATACAATATAGTTGATGGCTTATTGAGATTTATTGAAAGGATCACAAAATGGAATACAATTTAGCTTGCTGTAGCTGTTTAGCTCTTCTGATGGCAAAATGAGGAAAAGGAATCAGTCAGCTAAATGAGCTGTGCTAATAACCTCATGCAGATTGCTCAAATTCATTAGAGTCTGTATGTTACAGCTGATTATTGAAATGCTTCCACACCCCGCGCATTTACAGGAGTATTTGCGTGTGCATGCACGCACACACACACATACACATACACACACACACACTCACAAAGTTGCCACCGTTCTCCCTAAGTTGGTAGAATAATGTCTATGAGCACTGTCAGCACACATGCACACACACACACACACACACTCTCTCTCTCTCACACACACACACACACACACACACTCTCTCTCTCTCACACACACACACACACACACACACATATGCACACACACACACACACACACACACACATACACACACATGCCCTGTCAGCTGCCTTAACTTAGCGGCTCACTCGGTGGAAGCATGAAAGATCTCCCTGCATGAGGGAGGCAGGGAGGCAGGCAGGCGGCGGTGGCTTGCTGCCTTTGCACTTTCCTGCCACCGTAAAGGCCCATTGTTCCTCAGGGCACGCGGCTTTGCTGTGGGAGCCATTCTGGCTCTTTATCGTCAAGACCCAGTCGCACTCCTGCAGAGCTGGCTGTTGCTCAAGTTAAGCTTTCGCTTTAAGAGCCGGGGAAATGATTTAGACTGTTGGTTTTTGTGATTTAATTTATTTATTTCTAATGACAGGATGTGACAAAGGCGTCTTGCACTGTTATGTTGGCATTGCTGCTGATCTAAGCAGTCAGTTTTGCGTACATCTGTTAGTGCTCGCATGGGCAACTGCATTTGTATGTGTACAAGATACAGCCATCTTTCTTTGTGTGATTCATATTTTATAAAAGTTTAGCAAATCTTTTTATTTCCTGATGTTTGAAAAAAGGCACTGACACAAGGATGTGTCTGTTTATCTGAATCACGGCTAACATCATTAAGATATTGCCAAAGGAGGAAAGCTGTAGAAACCAGTGAGCTTTGGTCTTTTTGGTCGTTTTGGTCTGTACCAGCTTATCTACAGAAACACCACTAACAAAGAACTCAGAGTAAACAACATTCATTGGACAGAAATTAAATAATTAAACAGAAGTAACCAAGTAAATAAACAGAAGAGAAAAGTTCTGTTCATCTTACAGAGACTGGGCATAGAGAATGGAAGATAACTTCAGAACCCCTCTCCAAGACACACACACACACACAAATAAACATATTCCCATGCCCCCCCCCCCCCCCCAAAACAAGCCCTTAGACACAAAAATAACTAAGTTAAAATAACTAACAATTTTTCCAAAACCATTCAAATTCAGTTTTCATAATTTGATTTTCAGGCAACATTGGGACAGCTGCAACTGGTCTGAATCTGATTTGTCCTTACCCAGTTTAAACAACAAAACAAAGATTTTGCTGATATTAACCGAGACGCACAATAAAAATACATAATTTTTGAATAGTTTTGAAAATGGAGGTATAGTATTCTGGAAAAGAGCTCTTCAACTGTTATGGACTTATTTGTTTGTTTTATGATAGCAATTTTACTGTTGCTTAGCCCTTTCTCTCCCATGTTGAAGGAGCACCGGTGTTGTGTTTGTGGTCATTTTGACAGCAGGATGAGTGCAGGGGTGTGTAGTAGTCGTGAGGAAGGGCTGAGGGAGGTGAGAAATGGATAAATTACTAATAAACAAACCAGTAAGACACTGCGAGTCGAGTCCATAACTGGCTGAGAGATGCATTAAATGAGGTGGGAGCAAAGCAAAGCAAATATCTCATTTTGGTTTAATGTGCTTTGGGTCTCACAGTGCTCGCTCTATCTTTAGTTTCTCTCTGTCTCTCTCTCTCTCTCTCTCTCTCTTCCATGCTCTCTCTTTGGGTCTCACAGTGCTCACTCTTCTATCTTTCGTTTCTCTCTCTCTCTATCACTCTGTCTCTTCCATGCTCTCTCTTTGGGTCTCACAGTGCTCACTCTTCTATCTTTTTTTTCTCTCTATCTCTGTCTCTCGGTCTCTCTCTCTGTCTCTCTCTCTCTCTCCCACGCTCTCTCTTTCCCTCCTTCCTTCTCCTTCACTGTGCTGCTCTCACCTCTCTCCCCTGTTCTCACTCTCATTGTTTACAGTGTTGATTTTTAATAGGTTGTCAGCCAACACATAAAAAACAAGCACTGTATCAACAGACGCCACACTGAGTCGTCTGTTGTTGGCCACCGTTTTAGTAGATGCGCACACACACACACACACACATACATATGCAGACACACATACACACACACACACACACACACACAAGAGCGTGGTCACACACACACATCCAGATACCCTAATAAACTCACAAGCACACACACACATTTCCATAGAACAAGCTAGGAGAGCTGTGTGAAGGCTTGACTGGTCCAGTGTTGCCACCTAAGGTAATGTGATTCCTTTCTAATCGGAGGGAGACGGTAGAAAAGAGGACAGGTAAAGGAGACTATAGAGAGAAAGAGAGAGAGAGAGAGAGAAAGAGAGAGAGAGAGAGAGAGAGAGAGGAGGCAGTTGCGGCTGGATTGATTTTTTACTCCTTTTTTTGTGGTGCAGCACTATCAATTTGCAAAGTTGTACACTCTCTCTCTCTCTCACACACACACACACACACACACACACACACACACACACAAATACACAATCGAATACACACATATCCACAGTCAAATACACATGCATATACTCACTTTTACAAGCGTAGAAGTTTGCATACACACACACACACACACACACACACACAAACACAATCACTTACACACACAGACAAAACAAACAAATGAAGGAGCAGACCCCAAATCTAAAATTAACCACAAAATCAATTCAGGACAACTCCATTTCGCCCACACGGGCACTTTCGCCAAACTTTAAAGGGACCCAGAAGAAGTGCAGGTGCCGACACATCAGATAAATGCTGATTGTTCTAGAATCTTTCTCACTCAGCCCAACGGCTGCAGTTGTTAGACACAAGCCCTCTCTCTCTCTCTCTCTCTCATGCACACACGCACGCAATTACTCAGACTGACGCACACACAAACATCCACTTGCTTATGCGTGCGCGCGCGCACACACACACACACACACACACACACACACACACACACACACACACACACACTCCTTGCTCCCCCCATACCCTGCATGCCACCCAGGCAGATCAGATTGAGCAAACGTTTCAGAAATTGGTTTGAGTTTTTGTTCTTTCCCCCCTCTCTCCCTCTCTCCCTCCTTCGTTCACTCCCCCACTCCCTCTCTCTCTCCTTTTTTCACTGTCTATCTCTTCATGCTCTGGCAGTGCCATTGCAGCAGACTTCTGGCCCCTAGCCCAGTGCAGTCTGACAGAGTGACAGCTGAGGACAGGAGAGAGAGAGGGATAGAGAGAGATTGCAGAGGAAAGTGAAAAGGGGTAGAGCCAGAGAGGGAGGAGAGAGAGAGAGTGATTGTAGTGGGGAGGCAAAGAGAGAAAAGGGAGATTTCACATGACAGTACAAAAGGGTAGAGGCAGAGAGAAAGAGAAAGAAAGAAAGAGAGAGAGAGATTTCAGATGAGAGTAAAAAAGGGTAGAGGTAGAGAGAGAGAAAGAAAGAAAGAGAGATTTCAAATGAGAGTAAAAAAGGGTAGAGGCAGAGAGACAGATGGCGAGAGCAGGAGAGAGAGAGACAGAGACAGAAAAGGGCTTTAGAGGAGCTCTTGCTCCTGTGGCTGTCTGTGTTCTATCTCTAATGTCATGTCCTCTCTTCTCTGCATTTTTGACTCAGCTCATCATGTCTCTGAGTCTTCTTTCTTCTAATCTTCCTTCTCAGTGTTCCTCTCTTTCTGGCCCTTCTATTCTTTATTGCAGTCTGATTACTTATAAAACCGTTTGTCTTTAGCTAGACAGAGGTCACCTCTCTTTAGTCCCCCGTCTGTTTTACTTCCCTTTGCCTGACTGTATTCCTCTCAGACTGACAGTAATTCATCCATCCATCAGACTGACAGTAATTCATCCATCCATCAGCCCACCTTGCTCTCTCTCTTTCGATGTGGGTGATGGGCAGCATCTCTTTGTTGCCTCACACTTTGATCTCTAACTTCTTTCTCCATGTCCATCTTTCTCTCTCTCCCTCTTTCTCTCTAAGAACCCTCTCTTTCTCTCTCAGTTCAGTTCAAGAAAGCTTTATTGGCATGAACGATTCAGTAACATCACTGCCAAAGCTCAATTACGAACACACATAAAAGAAAAATAGAAAGACAACTACATGCACACTTAGAACAACATCCTCTCTTTCTTTGCTCCTCTATTTATCTCTTTCTTTCTCCTCTCTTCTTCTCTCTCTACATTTTTTTTTTTTTTTTTGCGGATGGCCGTTGTGTTTTGTGGTGGTGGAGGCTGGTTGGTGGCGGAAGGCGGCAGGCGGCAGGCTCATAAATCGGTCCGGGCTCTCAGTTGCGCTCCCAGGGGGCCGACTGGAGAAGGGAGAATAAAGCAAAGTCTGTCAGCACCTCATAAAAACTCACGGCGCAATAAATATCCCGGCTCAATGAATAAGGAGATTAAATCACCATAAGTCGTTAATGCCACCCCCAGCAACACGTCGCTTGGAGCACGCGCACGCTACCAGTCCAATCCTCCAGGCTTCTTTCATTCTTTCCTTTCTTCTTTTTTTTCTCCTTCCTCTTCTTCTTCTTCTTCTTCTTTCTACTCTCTTTACTCTTTCTCTTTCCCTCTCTCTGTCTCTCTCGCATGTTTGTATGTATGTGTGTGTGTCTGTGTGTGTTTGTATGCACAGTTCACTTTGATCACTTTGTGGCCAAATAAATGTTTGTATAAAGTGATCACAGGATCACTTTGTGGCCACTCAATGTTTGTATTTAGAAGTAAGTGTGTGTTAAATGTGTGACGAATCAGCTGAAAGTGTGTTACCTCTTGGCTTTTCCCCTCCACACATCAAATATGTGTCTCCTTCTAACAGCTATGTGAAATTGTTGTTGATGTAGTTTTCTTGGTATGCCTATTGACTGCCATAGGCAGCTGAAAAGTTTTTTTGCCCCATGACAAAAACCTCTTACACACATACACAGAATGTCACAAACCC
>JAIFZK010000004.1:15712500-15747500 GCA_027481765.1 Tenualosa thibaudeaui | reverse complement strand
AAAGAAAGCAAATACCAGTTTACAATAAACAATGCTGTTATCCTTCATACCATGAGTTATACTTACCTAGTATAACAATAACAGCTTCAACAAACTTTAGAATGGCAGTGAATGCACTAAATGAATGAAAAGATTTTTTTTTTTTAATCTCCAAATTCCAGTTAAAATCTGTCTTGAAATATTTGATAGTGTCACCCTGCCCATTGTGCTATATGGTAGTGAAGTATGGGGTGCACTCAGTCATCATAGCTATGCACACACCATAGAAACTATACGTGCAGAATTCTGCAGACACATTCTAAAGGTGCAGCGAAAAACACCAACAAATGCTTGTAGAGCTGAATTAGGTAGATAACCACTAATCATTAACATTGACAAGACACTTGATTTCTTTCATCCAATCAACAAGAGACTCTTTATTACAAAGCCCTCCAAACCCAAGAGCTGAGCCCAGGAAAAAGTCCCCTACATCAGTTGTTGATAAGACTAACTACTCCACCCAAAATACACCCTGACCAGTCTCACGATAATACTGTTTTCCAAAAACGAATCAAAGTAAAGCAATTAGCATGGGATGTAACGAAGCTTATTTGGAACATTGGAAAGAGGAAACTAAAAATCAAAGCAGATTAGAATGTTATCTGGCCCTAAACAGAGAATATAAATTAGCAGAATATCTCTCTACTGTCAGATAGAAATCAGAGACTGACCTTAACCAAAAACAGGTTAGTGACCACGAATTGGAAATAGAAAAAAAGGAAGACATAAAAAAATCTTGGCAAACAACAGAACAAACAAGCAATATTTACTATAACAAATTTAATTCAGAAATTCATAATTTTCATGAGCTAAGAGACCTGTCAATACTACTGGGTGAAGGAGACAGGCCAAACTTAGCCGCCCAATATGTATCAACATGCCACAACCTCTGTGACAATGAACACACACAAATTCACATGCACACTAACAAGACACCTTCACCACACATGCATGCATGCTCTCAGACACACACACTCACACACACACACACACACGTATCATTGTTTTATTTGATTTGATTTGATTTGATTTTTTATGAATTGTACACATGTTATTGTACTATTAATTAACTGCTTTGCTATACAGGTGCTCTTGTCATGGCAATAAAACACTCTGGATCTGAATCTGAGAGAGAAAGAGATGGAATTTATAAACAAGTGATTGTTAATAATGTTATGGGGTTTAGGGTACACAATACTGAGTCTGAGTGATGCATTTAACAAGATCATTTTTAAATGCACTAATACCAGTGCTCTGTTTTACCCTTATGCAGAACCCAGTTTGTTGTAGTGTTGTGTCCTTTCTGGGATGTGCCCGAACACTGGATTTGCCATTATCAGTAGGACAGCTGGGGCTGTCATTTTAATCGATTCATGAAGTCCACTCCATCCCTGAATGTCATTCAGTGTATTAATTATGCTCCCCTCTCTGCTGAAAGAGATGGGGGTAGTCTCTGAATTTGCTCATCAAAGAAACTCTCTGTCCGTACTGTACTCTCTCCCACAAGGACAACTTCTGTTGAGGAGTTGTCCCTTGCTGCCCACTCTTACTGAAGTACCAAACAGAGAGAAAGGGAGAGAGTTGAGTGTGTGTGTTTGTGTGTTTGACAGAGAGAGTTTGTGTGTGTGTGTGTGTGTGTGTGTGTGTGTGTGTGTGTGTGTGTGTGTGTGTGTGTGTGTGTGTGTGCGTGTGCGCGTGTGTGTGTGTGTGTGTGTGCGTGTGTGTGTGTGTGTGTGAAAGGGTAGAGGGAGATCTAAGGGGGAAAAAGTGGAGAACCGTTGTGGTCTCTCTCCATGTCTGATAATAATGAACGAGTGACTAATCCCACCCCCCACCAGCACCCCTTTCCCCCTCCCTTGGCTCGTTGCCTTTCCTTCCGGATCCATCCATGGCGCTCAACCCCCCAAACCGCCCCACCCCCCACCCCCCATTCTGTTCTGTCAGCACTTTCAGCACTGCTCCCTGGGATTTGAAGCTGCCCTGCAGAGCGGATTTAGATCATCTCCCAACTTTTCTCCTGCACTGCCCTCATCCAACCTCTCTCTCTCTTTTCCTTCTCTCCCTCTCTCTCTCTGTCTCACGCTCTCTCTCTCTTTCTCTCTCTCTCTCTCTCTTTCTCTCTCTCTCTCTTTTCCACACTCAACCCATTCCTCACAAGAGTAATACTGACGACCCCATCAGATCCAGCTTGGCTGTTTGCTGCTTTTGATGTAATGTGTTGTAATGATGAGGATGGAGACAAGGTCCAACAGGTCTGAGGTCAGTTGTGTGGACATCGTCATTCTATTGCCCTTATGATAAAAGAACGCAAGAGCTCATTGGTTGGATCTTCATAGGAAGGTGTGACTCATCCATTACTTCAAGAGGGATTTGCAGTTGGTGTATCCACTGTTGTTCATTAGCCTTCCACACACACACACACACACACACTCCCCCCCCAGCTATAGTGTATGGTAAATATCGTTATGAGGGAGGTATGTTCTATACATAATTAAAAGCAAGTTAAATGTTTCACCTCAAAGGGGATTTCCTGTGGCATGTTTACTAATTCAAAAATAACATTCTTGCATACCGCAATGAAAGCTGCGATGAAAGTGTGAGTCTCACTGAAAGCTTTTGAACACAGCTTTACTTTTACTGGTGTTATATTTAATGCAGCAGCCACACACAGTAGAACCTGATGTTATAGGAGAACCGGACTGAAGCCGATTGATTTGCATACCAACTTCAGAGGATAGCTGGAAAATGCATGAAGCGCTTAGGCATGATTGATATAACATCAACACAGTTGTGTTTTCACATTCTGTCTCTGTCTCTTGGTTATTATTGGACGTTTTAACCTAACCTAAAATCTAACTTGAGCTTCACATACAGTACCTAGAAACACAAAAAGTGCGCACACACATACACACTCACTCACACTCACTCACACACACACACACACAAATGCAGGTACATCCTGGTCCTGTGTTTGTATGTGTGCGTTCATGTGTCATAATGAATATAAATATATTAATAATCTTAAATAATCTCCTCTCATTTGCCAGTACTAAATACCTCTACAAAGAGAAAGAGATCTGAATGTTACGAAGGTCACTTTTGCCTCTGATATAATTACTGAAGAAAACCAAAATAGCAGGCAGTCAAAGTCAAACTGGAACAAAGTAATGAGGAGGACAGCAACCTTTTCTCCACTCCTCTCCACATCTCTTAGACAGCTTTACACCTCCAGTGTCTGTGAAGCGCAGGGGCCAAAATTCACCCCTAGACCCCGACCTCCATCTCACCACCATTAAGCTTCCAATTTAAGTAAACAAGAAGCGTCTTGCCCCCTACTTCTGGGTCCCTCTCTAATAAACCAAGTCTCCAGCTCAACTTCTATAGCCACCTCTATTAAACACAACACTTGTGATTGACTTTTAATTTGCCAACTGGTGCGATAGGTCACTCCACTTCTTTTGTTCTAATAGGCTGTCAGGGTGTAGAGAAAGGCACTCTGGGAAATGAAGTCTTTATGTAGCACCTCTCAAACCAAACCAAACTTTTTGTATTCCCCCTAGTCTTTTCTCTCTTCAGTAATTGCAGGCACATAAGTAAAACTTTTATTAGTGGAGAAAATGAGCACACCTCGCCATCATGTTCATTTGTGGTGTTTTCACCTCATTTACCTGGTTGGTAAACATAGAGGTTTTATGTTTGTATCCTTGTGTCCTTTTCATTCTTCTTTTGTCAGAGACATTGAGAGTGACCTTGGGATGGTTGGGTAGGATGCCCCTGTGATTAGTTTTTCCAGACTACTGCAGAGGCTGATATATCTTAATAAAGCCATTTTAGGCCTTAGCAAACTCATTGTTTTTCTCATCTAGACAGATTGCTGAGCTTTCTCTGGCGTTTGTTTATGTGTGTGTGTGTGTGTGTGTGTGTGTGTGTGTGTGTGTGTGTGTGTGTGTGTGTGTGTGTGTGTGTGTGTGTGTGTATGCATGTGTTTGAGAGGAAGTGCATGACAGCACATTTTTCTGTGCGCACCTGTGCATGTGTTTGGGGATATTCAGCTTTGCATTTATATTATTTGTTAGGTTTTGTGTGTGTGTGTGTGTGTGTGAGAGAGAGAGAGCTGTGTGTGTGTGTGTGTGCGTGTATGTGTGGTGCGCACAGTTGTGTGTGTGTGTGTGTGTGCATCCGTTTGAGCTTGAATTTGAAAGCCCTCTCATAAGTCTCTCGAATTGACACTCTCCAGGGAGAGATCAGGTAAGGCCATACACTGTCATCTATCTCTCTGTCTCCTTCGCTCCTTTCTTCACTCATTCCTCCCTTACCTCTCTCTCTCTCTCCCCCTCTCTCTCCTTGTCATCTCTCTCCTCCCTCTCTCTCTCTCTCTGTCCTTGGCATCTCTCTCTCTCTATCTCTCTCCCTCTCTCTCCTTGTCATCTCTCTCCCTCACTCTCAGTCTCACTTAAACATTTAAGTGCCTCTCCTGCAGTGGTTATGATGGGGATAAATGTCATCTCTCATTTCTCACACCTGCCAAATGAGGCGATGGGATCAAAACACAATCCTTATGAAGGCCACACGCACACACACACACATATATATTTACAATCCTTATGAAGGCTACACACACAAATATACAAACACACACACACTTGCATCTTTATTCTATGACAGGTGTGCATGTTTTGATCTACTAAGGTCATAGTCGTTGGGGTAAAATTGTATTTTGAGCATTTTGTTATTATAAAATCTACTAAGAAGTGTTGTCAGTCACACAAGCATATACTGTATCGATCCTGTGAGGGAAATTCAGTCTCTGCATTTATCGAAGGACACCTCAGCCGTAGATGTGGACATGGGAGTGCGATGTTCGATCACTTTCCCGTCCACATTTTTCCTACTGGTTGTGGATCGAACCACCCACCCCTCAGTTACAAATCCATGGCCTTAACCAGTAGACCATGACTTCCCAAATTATGCTCCAATATCCTGTATGTTGCTGTATTGTTTGTTATTTTAGTAATATTATACATTTTTGATAGTTATATTTTATATACACTCTATTGCTCTCCACTTAAGTGAATCAACAATGTATGAAACTGAACTTCAAGGGAGCATCATATCCATAAGTAATTATATGCAGTAACATAAATATTCAGTTTTAGTTACTTTGTCTTGCCCTCTTGGTCCAGGTATTGTCTATATACTTTCTGTGAATGAGTTTGAGTATAGGTGTTTGTTTGTGTCTATGAGTCTTTGAATGAGTTTGAGTATAGGTGTTTGTATGTATGAGTCTGTGAATGAGTTTGAGTATAGGTTTTTGTTTGTGTCTATGAGTCTTTGAATGAGTTTGAGTATAGGTTTTTGTTTGTGTGCATGAGTCAGTGAATGAGAGAGAGTGAGAAAAATTGTGTGTGTGTGTGTGTGTGTGTGTGTGTGTCTGTGTGAGTGTGTGTGTGTGTGTGTGCATGTGTTTTTGTGAGTGTGTGTGTGTGTGTGAGTGTGTGTGTGTGTGTGTGTGTACCTGACTTCATCCAGCCATGCATGCGCTGTAAGCTTGTCTTCTGTCAGTGTCAGTGGGCAAAGGGTTCCCAGGGGTGCCTGTCTGTGTTGAGGCATGCCAGTTAAACCCAGAGCCCCCGAGCAACCATCTCTTAACCTCTCCAAAACACACACATACACACACACTCCCAGAGAGGTCTTATTCTCTCTTCTCTTTGAAGCTGCATAGTCCCACGGCCATATTCATCTCTCTCTCTCTCTCTCTCTCACACACACACACACACTCTCTTTCTCTCGCTCTCTTTCTCTCTCTCCTGTTATTTAAACATTCCATATACATCCACAGGAAGAAAGCACAGGCCACCATAAATATTCTGAGTGTGTGCCAGGAGAGCCAATAGTCTATTTGTCCCCATGAATATTCAGGGACTCAAGACGCTGACGGAGAGAGAGAGAGAGAGAGAGAGAGAGAGATTGCAGAGGCCCCACAGGCACTGGGGTGAAGGCTTTACTCTCCACTACTCGGTTTGCAGAGGAATTTGTGTGTTATTTCTTTCTTCAGCTTACGTGACTGGGGGATCCAAAATCCTAATGAAATAAATAAGTGGCACTAGTGCCCACTAGCTCTGGTGTTTTCCCGGGAATACCTGCCTTTTATTTATCAGCCAAGTGCTTTAATTAAATGCCCAACAACAGCCTCTCACAAAACTCAGCTTTTTCCGTTTTCAACCTCCCCAGTTGTTAATTCAGGTTTAATTTACTGTGTGCAGAGGTACACTCCCCAGGCTTCTTCTGTTTCACTTTCACTTTGTCCCAACCTCCCTCTCTCTCTTCTCTTCCTCCCTCTCTTCTCTTCCTCCCTCCCTCACTTGCTTTCTTTCACTCTCTTTCTCTCACTCTCTCATCCCTGAATTTATTATATCCCTCATTCAGATTAAATGTAGGAGAAGGCTAAACAAAGTCCATCCCCAAGGAGGATTGAAGCTTTTTTCTTGACAGAAGTCTCTTGACAAACGTAACATTTTTCTTTCATTTCATTTTTATCTTTTTTTTTATTGCTTTTCTTAAACTCATTTCCCCCGTCTCTCTCTCTCTATCCCTCTCTTTCTCTGTCTTACATTTCACACATTCTCTCTCTTCTCTCCCCCAGGTAAGGAAAGGGAGAGAATACCTTTTTAATTACTATTACATCATAGCCCAGAGCCCGCTTTTTTCAAATGAATGTCCCAAACTCCCGCTGTGGTGTTTTGTTGTAATAAATAATAGTCGCCACGAGACTTTGGGAGGCACCTGGAAGTATAAACGAAAAACACACTACAAGCAAAAAACAGCACCCAAACAACAACACACAAACAAGAGACGTTCGTTGGAGGCAAAAACAAATTGCACTCGCTCCCACCGTCACTCTGACACTGTGGCTTGGCACTGATCTGAGGACTGTGTTGGACCTCTACACCTCTGACAGCTCTCTGTGTGAAGAAGCTCTGAGTCACTGTGGCTCTATTTAATTGCTTTACTTCAGCTCTTGTCCTCCAGGAAGACCTGAGGAGGACCTGAATCAGAGCTTAATTAGACCTCAATCACAGAGTAATAAGACCTTTATTAAGGGATTAATAAGACCTGAACAAAGGGTTAATAACAATCAATATGAACCATTGGGATGCATAGAGGCAGGTGGTCACAGTCAGTGTTTTTCACTTGCACTTGCTTTAATAATGGATTTTTAATAAAGCTCATGGTAGTGATTAAATGTTATGTTAATGCTGGATGAAGTAAGCACTAAAATAAATAATGTTTGGGTGCACTCAGTTTTAACAACTTTCATAAATATATTTCATATTCATTGGTTTCTTTCCAGTATCCAAATCAGAATGCTGTAATAGCTACTCAGAAGGATGGTCTTTTTGCCAAAGTGGTTATAAATATAAATGGGACCCAATGACTTTTAACATCAATAATCCTTTATTTGGTCCACAGCGGGTGGCATACCTTACTCTGAGGACACCGTTCACTCTCTCTCTCTCTGTGTGTGAGTATGTGTGTGTGTGTGTGTGTGTGTGTGTATGCCCAGGATTGTTATGCATGTTCACAGTGCCCAACCTGTGAAGCTTCTTCACTGTAGTAACCGTGGTGACAGTGCCTGCAGAGCATGTCAGAGGATTACCCGCTCCTGCTGGTAACCTTGTTATGGACATGGAAACACACACACATACACACACACACACTTACACTCACACACGCACACACACGCACGCACGCAACAAAACATCCACACACATACATACCTGAACACAGTCACACAAACAGACAGACAGACACCCACACACACACACACACACACACGCTTACTGTGGCCCATATGCAAGAGTCTGAGCAGCCAGGTAAACACTCCCAGTGTGAGTGAGGTGTGTGTGTGTGTGTGTGTGTGTGTGTGTGTGTGTGTGTGTGTGTGTGTGTGTGTGTGTGGTTTTGTGTGTGCTGTGTCAGGCTATTTGGGCTAAGCTGCTGTACAACAAGGCTAATGCTCCTCCACTCTGGCTGCCTTGCTCTATCTGCTGTTGGGGCACTTACCAGTGAATGGGAATATAAAACACTGCAGTGGATACACTGAGATTGGTTTGTGTGTGTGTGTGTGTGTGTGTGTGTGTGTGTGTGTGTGTGTGTGTGTGCTATAGTCATTTCCTAGTAATGTGGAACAACCCTTAGACAGAGCGGTGCTAAGATGTTCCCACATTAAGAGAAATGGGAGAGATAAAGATGGTCATTGACAAGATAACATGCAGCCTGTTCCCCCACATCCCCCTCTCCTTTTATACTCCTTCCTCACATCTCTCTCTTTCCCTCTCTCTCTCTCTCTCTCTCTCTCTCTATCTCACACGCACACACACGCATGCACACGCACACATACACACACACATATATATATCACAGTTATTCTTTCTCTCCCCCCCCACACACACACCACTTCAATGTGATTGTGAGCACAGAGATATCTGTGGTGTGTGCTGGTAGTGGGGTGGCATGGCTTTATGAGCTCAGGAAGGCACAGTGCAACATCTTCACCCCCCCCCCCCCTCTCTCTCTTACTCTCTCTCTCTCTATCTCTCTCTCCTGCAGACCTGTAATGAGACTAATGAATCCCATTTTATAGCACACTTCACCCAAGGACTCAAGGACTTCATAGTGTTATAAATTTAAAGGGGCATAATTCGCACACACACATACACACACAGAAACACACGAAACAGCCAGTTGGCTTCGGTCCTGCGGGTCAAATCCATTTTTCCCTCCAACAATCTAAATTATCATATTTAAAGCCATCACTCTGTCAGCACTGGCTAGGGCCCAGGCCTGAGGAGACATAGAATAATGTTTCATTTACCTTTTTCTGGGGGTACATTAAGAGTTATGGCAAAGCGGAACAAAGGGATGAGTGCTCCATTTCCAGTGGGAAGAACTTGAGTGGCGCTCCCACGTAACCTTGCCCTGCTGTAATGAAATCTTATGGCGGCAACCTTATCCTCCTCATCCTTAAGGGGAAGAGCCTGAGCTCAGTGTGGAGGCTATTTATTATCACTCCATAGGCTGTGGCCTCACCGGTGCCATACTGCAAATGTGTCAAAATGTATGTATTTATGTGTAAAGTACAGTATGTTATCAATAAGAAAGTATACCATTGATGCGTGGGTAAGTTTAGAAACGACTCACAATCATCTGATGCTTTTAGCCAAACCAACCGCAACCCGACCCACAAAAATTGATGAACACCAAATGATACCCGACCTGCATGGCATGCATGCTGCATGGCCTACTTTTTTTTCTTCAAAAATATAATAGTATGTAAAATAGTTCTTGATTAATCGTTACCTTATGATGTTACATTAACAGCAAACACCAAATATTGAAATGTTATAGTGTCATTTAACGTGGGCTACAGGTGTCCTGAATTTCAGTCTTGGAGCGGACGTTAGCCTATTGGGATGGGAAGGCTTACCTGTGCCACATTTGTGGTGAGCCATGTTCGTCATAATGCATTGCTGTAAATCTGCCTTTTTCGTGGCTGTGGTAGTTCTAGACGGTGTCACAGTAAGTCGGTTACATAAAACAAATCCTGCCCCTGTGTCATTTCCATCTTCTGTTTCTCAAGTGTTTCCCAAAATCTGTTTTTTCTTTCTGTTTTTTTTTTTCAATTCCCCCATCTTCAACTTTTCCCTGACCGTCTCAATCTCTTTCATATCACGCACACATGCACCATGCGTGGAAAGTTATAGCATATAGTTATAGCATCTTTGCGCCAGACATTCAACCAATAATGTATTTCAGCTATAGTATATGATAGCCTTTTGCATTTTATAGGCTATAAATATTTGTGTTGAAATATTAATTTGAAGGACAGGACTCCGGCTATGGATTTCCATATCCTAAAATTGATCACTACAGCTACGAAATGCATGCGTACTGGCAGTAGAATCTAGCAACGCAAAAAAAGCATTTTCTCAAATATGCAAAACAATTATTTCAACCTAGGTGAATAGTCATGGTTGCTTGGATGAAGGAGCAAATTGTTCCAATAATAGGGAGATGGCAACATATGAAATGGTTTTAATTTGTAACAAGCATTGTAAGAGGGAGATAAATCAGGGTAACTTTTTTAGTTAAAAGACTGGGGCCCATTGTGATCAATATACTTTCACAGTGGTGATTATACAGAAATAACTGACCTCTGACTGTTGGGAAGCTCCATTCAAAGTGAACGGAACCTCCCGCAACATTCTGAAGAGCCATATAATTCTACAGCTTACAGTATACTATTCTAAAGTATAAAGTATGCTACTATTATTAAGCTCAGCTCACACACTACTTCTTAGGGATTGGTGTATGGGAGGCCACACAAAAGGGATTGTTTTGATTGGTGAATAGACGTCCCTCAGTGTATATTAGTTAAGGCATTTAGAAGCGCAAGGTTTCAATTAGCCCCAAGACTCTTATCCGCTGCTGCTGAGCTGAGAGGAGGAAGAGTGACGGCGTGTATTGTCTGCCTGGTAATGAATCACATTAGCACGGCGCTATTAGCCTCTCTCCTTTCCACACCAAACAGAAAGAATTAGAGAGAGAGAGAGAGAGAAAGAAAGATGGAGAGAGCAAGAAAGTGTGTGTGTGTGTGTGTGTGTGAGTGAGAGGGAGAGACGGAGGGCTATAAAGACAGAGAGAGCAAAGAGGGGAGAGAGAGAGTAAAGGAGGGAGTAAGAGAGTGAGAGAAGGAAAGAGAGAGGGGTGAACTAGACTCTGAAAGCTGCTCATGCATGCCCGAGCACCAACTGACCGGACGTACCTTGAACACACAGAGCATGTGTGAAAGAGGGAAGGTGAGAGAGAGAGAGAGAGAATGAAGGAGGGTGGAGGAGAGCAAGAGAAAGAAAGAGAGAGGAGTGAATGAGACTCCAAAAGCTGTCCATGCATGCCTAAGCACCAAGTGGCCGGGTGTACCTTGAACACACACGGTTCTGCTTGACTTCCCCCGTCATTGGCCAGTTCCCAAGTGTGCCGTGTGATTGGTTGATTGGCACCTGGTGGGCACTCGGTGCAGATGGGCACAGATGGCAATGTAGGCACAGGTGCCCTGATGAAAAGGGCATTAGTGGGAGTGGAGGCGCCAGTCAAGGTTGTCTGTTGGCTTCAACTCTATTATCTCAGCACAAGGTTATAACAAGGTTAAGGCAGACATTTTTTTATATCAAATTTTTATGTAGCTTTAAATTGAAAACACTGTTTTATTGTATGGTCAGGATATGATTCAGTGGAAAAGGGCAAGCTAGTTTAATATCAAGCAGTGAAAACAATGACTCTAGATCTGTGAGCTAAGCAGTAGCTTTTGCGGTGTGAGATTCATTTGAGTTCACTTTATTGTCCAGTTAAGACAGCATGGTGCTTAGGTTCAGTACCAGTGATAGTCTAGTTAATATTGACTTTCAGTGATAGTCTAGTTAAAACGGGCTTTCAATTAGGATTACTCGGCTTAAGTCAATAATTAATGACTGAGACACCCGTGGTTGTGTGTTTGATAAAGAAGAGAAGGGTTGTTTTCCTCCTGTCTTGAATTAATGGAGGTGAATGTTGCCTTCCTCCATTAAAATTCATTCAGCCTTTTTTGACATTTTTTGTCATATTTTTTATTATTTTTACAAAAGTCTTTTTGCTGCTCTTGTGACATTTCCAGTAAGTGGCACTCTGTTAAAGAAAAGCAGAAAAGGGCATGTATAACTAAGCCATTGCAATGGCTGCCTCTCCAAGCTTCTTTGGAGACTCGTAGTTCAAGGAGTTCAGAGCAAACACAAGGATTTGTTGTGCAGAATGAATGCAACTCTTGTCAAGGATGGGGGTGCAGTCAAATCTCTCTCAAAGTTGTTTGATGGTGTCTTTTGTGCATCATCGCAAAGAATTTCTGGGGTAAAATAAAATTCAAACACAGCACAGCAGTTATTTCCTTAAGTATTTCAGAAGGGGTTCCTGAACTGAACAAAGGTGGAGTCTAGGATGTCTTTTTTGTTTGTATTTTTTGTTTTGTTTTTTACCGCTGCTAGCACTAAGGTAGCACACACACACACACACACACACTCACACACACACACATGCACAGACACACACATTCATGCTCTCATGCACAAACTAAACTGGCATACAGTACATACTTGCACACCACTCACATGCATGCTCATATGCACACACACACACACACACAAAGAACTGCAATGGTTAGGAATGGAAAAACTGATAAGCGTCTTTCATTTTCTGCAAAGAACATGCAGAGCTGAACAGAAGTCATATTTTCTATCGCTAGTCGGTCCGTCTAGCTAAATCTACTCTAGATGTCCTGAAGGCATGAATGAAGAATGAGTATTGAACTGCTTTCAGTGACTTTCTTGTTTACAACACTTCATTTCGATATGAATATTTATTGTCATTTATTCTTTGAATATTTATGTATTGCTGCAAATTTAAACATTCTCTAGAGAGGGGGAGAGGCATATTGACAAACGTTTACAGGAGATGTTTTATGCATAAGAAATATTACGTTTTGGCCAAAATGCTCTCTCTGTTCACATTGCATATATTAGCTCGTGCATTACTTCACCACGCCTCCCAGGAACTGTGAAAGAAGGTTCCGGAGTCACACATCCATTATGGTCAGTCTAAAGTTAAATAATGTAAAAGCATTAAAAGAACATTTCTGAGTGACGGTCCCTCCTCTAAATGGTAAAAGTGTGGCACGTTGGATCACATATGTAATTTAGGCAGACTGTAAATGTGTAGTGATTCTCTCTGAAGTGGAGTGCCATTTGGAGTCACTTTATGTTAAAGCTCTGTGTGTGTGTGTGTGTGTGTGTGTGTCCCCGCACGTGTGTATGTGTGTTAAGCACTGTTTGTGTAATTGTGAGATATAGGAGGAGAAGAGAGAGAATGAAAAAGAAAAAAGGCGTTTAGCTGTTGCAAGTGAAAACCACTGCCACTGGCCTCTCATACTAAAGATATGATAATGTAGCGATGTAATGAGCTCCTAATTGCATATCAAACTCTTGTGTTTGAGAGAGTCCCTGTGGTGATGGTGAACAGCACACTCACAGCTGGGCCATGCATTTGATGCATTTCAAATGATGCCTTTATGCTCCATGAAAGCTTTGTACCACCCTGTGCATGACAGGGGCTTTAATTTATGAGCCATTTGCCTGAACTTTTGGGACGTTCAACACAAGTGGATATTTTATGTGCTTATCTAACTAAACGACGCTGAGTGGGGCATATGTTTGCTGTGCAGTATTCATTCAGTAAGGCTCTGTTCACTATGCAGGTGAAGTCTGATTAGTTTAGATGCTACTGACAATGTTTTTGTTTGTGAATTATTGATACGATGGGAAAGAGTTGTATGCACACACACACACACACACACACGCACGTTCTACATGCTCACAAATTCAAACTAATAAATCTCAACATGAAAGGCCTTCCTTTTTAAGCAAGACCTTGCTTCCCACGTAAATAGAAAATGGCAGCTCAGCAGTAAGTACAGTACGCCTGTGTAGGGCATCTCTCTGAGCAAGAATATCATGCATTATTCAGAGGTTGTTAGCGGCGGGTGTGGGACATGACGACGACAGGGAGGGAACAATGAGAGAGAGGGAGCAAGGGAACGGAAAAATCAAAGGATGAAGAATGGAGGACAGGACAGAAAATTGACTAAGGGAATGGGAGAAACGAGGGAAGGACAGATTGGAGGGAGGACAGCCACATAAAAAGAGAGGACAGAAAAAACGAGAGGATGCAAGCGACATAATAGCACACAGGAAGTAAACAGAGAGAGAGAGAACGGGGGAGTGGTAGAGAGATGGAAATGAGAAAAGAAAGGAGAGTGACAGAACAGGTGTCTGAAGTAGCCAGAAAAAAAAAAAAACAGGAGGATGGGGCGTCTGAAAGGTAAGCGTTGAGGAATGGGAACTGCGGGTGACTTCCTGGCCCTGCTTCAGATGCCCAGAGTGAGAAGGAGGGAGGCAGCGGACAGCCTGAGGGCTTTACCCAGGGTCATCCCCCACTCCGGAGTCCCCTGTGTGTTGGATGTGTTGGAGATGGAGTGTGTGTGTGCGTGTGTGTGTGTGTGTGTGAGAGAGAGAGAATTGGCAGGCTTTTGTTTTCACACCATGCAAAAAAAGGCAACAAAAAAACAACTACTGCTGAGTTCACACCCACAGGCAAGCCCTCCTCACCCATCACTGCCAGGCCTATGGCCCCTCTCACCTGTGCGTCTGCCTGACCGCCTGCCCATCTCTGGCTGGTGTGAAGTGGCCTGTGGAGGAGACGAGAAGAGAAGAGAAGAGAAGAGAAGAGAAGAGAAGAGAGTGTATCCATTAATCTGGCACCACCCTCCACCCCCCAGACATCTTGCCCCACACCCACACTCTCACCTTCCCTGTCTTCCTGGCCAATCAATGGAGCTTTTGGGTTGACATAGCTTTTTCTCTCTCTGCTTTTTTCAACCCCTCCTATTGGAAGGCTGCTGAGCCGAGTACCCCTCACCACCCCCAACCTGTCCGCCCTCTGTTTCCCATGATGCATCTCTCTCTGAGATGTGGCCGCCCTCCAGCTCCAGGAAATGTGGAAAGGGAGGGGAGGATCACTTTGAGTTTGAGTTTAAGGCTCAGAGGTCATGAGACAGTCTGAAATTAGCGTAGACAGAGAGATTGAGACAAGGATAAATAGATGGAGAGAAGGATAGATAGATAGATAGATAGATAGATAGATAGATAGATAGATAGATAGATAGATAGATAGATAGATAGATAGATAGATTGATTGTAGTATTGGCAGTGGTTTTGGCAATGTATATCTGTGTACTTCTCTCTATTGCATACTCATATCTATAGCCTTGAGTGCTGTCTGCACACAGATTTGAGTGTGTGTGTGTGATTGTGTGTGCGTGAGTGTGTGCGTGTGTGTTCATGTATGTGTGTGAAAGAGAGGGAGAGAGGGAGTAAAGGAGAGAGATTGACAGCTAAGTGCCCAGCGTCTCAGAAAGAGGAACCTACACATTCTCTTGGTTGTTGTGTTAGTTTTTTCCTGTTGTCTTTTTTGTTTATTTTGAGTATTGATTTTTAGTTGCTCTGTTTGTCTGTTGGCTACTGGATGGTGGAAATGGTCACAGGGTTCTATTCTGAGCAATCTCACTGTGTTTCAAAGTTGGTGGAACTGAAAGATTTGAAATTCATTCTCTTTCTCTCTCTCTCTTCCTCTTTCTCTCTTTCTCCTTCTCTTTCTCTCCTCTGTTATTTTGCCCCTTAGTCTTTTAATTTTCCTGTAAAAAAAAAAAATAAAACTCACATTTTTGCCTTGGCTGCAGCCAAGGTCTTGGTGTTGCTATAGTGACATTTTCAGGAGGGCCGTGATAAACGAGGCTCTGTCTACAAAATAAACTAGCAGTTTTTTTTTTCTGCCTCTGAAATGAACTCTCTGATTATTCGTTATATTTGCAATAGAGAGTCTTTAAAGCTACCACACACACAGACACACACACACACACACTCGCATACACAGAGAAAGAGAGAGAGAGGGTGCATTGGATTTGAGTGTAGAGGGAGTTCTGAAGGTACTGGAAAAATGAACAGACTAGAAAATCACAGGAGGATGGCAGGAGGATGGGTTAAGATGAGAGATTGATGAGAGAAACAGAGAGAAAGAAAGGCAAGAGATGGATGAAGGGATGGATGGATGGATGGATAGATGGACTGATGGATGAATGCTTGAGCCTGAGGTATCCTACTCTCAAACTAACACCAAATGAGGCTGTCTATGGACTGTAGCCTTCAGACCTCAATCCAAACTTCTGTGTGTGACTGTGTGTCCATGTGTGCATCTTCATTTTCTGTGTGTGTGTGTGTGTGTGTGTGTGTGTGTGTGTGTGTGTGTGTTTCTATGTGTTTTTGTGTGTTGGGGAGACTTCCCTTCTCTCTCAGTGTCTTCATTGCAATTGATTGGCTGGTTAAGCAAAGCAGACTGCTCACTCAAGCCTAAGATTGAAGAGCAAAGCATCTCTTTCTATCTCTTCCCTCCTCCTTTCTCTCTTTCCCTCTCTCTCTCACTCTCTGTTGTTTCCTCTACATCCCATCTTTCTTCTATTTATCACTCTCAGCTCTGTCATTATCTACTCTTGGTAAAATTGTGTTCTGCCAACTGTTAAGCCTATACATGCTGAAATGTAAATATGAAGGGGCCATTCCATTTTCTCCTCTGTGTCCCTTTTCTGTTCATGCCCCATCTCCCACTATAATGTGTGTGTGTGTGTTGTTTGTGTGTGTGCAGAGTGTCTGCAAAGCCTAAATGTCTCAGAATAAACTCACAATATCTTTGAGCCACTGCAGTGGTTTAAAGATGCACGACAGATTCTTCAGTTCAAAATGAATATGAGCTTGTGTGTGTGTTTGTGCGGTTTCCGTTTTTGTTTTTGTGTGTGTGTGTGTGAATGTGTGTGTGTGTTGTAAGCATGTGTAAGCATGTTTTAATTAGAGTTGTTTTGGTGTGAATTATTGTGTGTGTGTTGTGAGTAACGTAAAGTGGTAATGGGATTCCTCCTGTGATACACACATGAACTCACTTTGGCATAGTGTTTGGAGCTCGCACCTTGTAATCCAGTTACAGACCTGCACTCGTCTATGTGGAGAGAGCCAAATAAACACACACAAACGCACACACACACACACACACACACACACACACACATACACAGGGTACACACTCCTCAGATCTATCACTCTTCTCTTTCTGTCTCTCCTCACCCCCCTTCCCGGCACACACACATAACACACACACACACAATAATTCACACCAAAACAACTCCAACAACAACACACACCACAGCGCATCACTCGCTTTCTCTCTCTCTCTTTCTCACACACACACACACATTTCTTTTTTGGGGTCCAGCCGCTCTATAACTACTTTCCACACTGAAGTAACAACATCAAAAGGCTGCTGTGTGATTTGTGTGTGTGTGTGTATGTGTATGTGTGTGTGTGTGAGTGTGTGAATGTGTGTATGTGTGCATCTCTATGTGTGTGTGTGTGTGTGTGTGTGTGTGTGTGCGTAACACCAAGTTAAAGAGGCATTCTCCACGCCGGCTGACTGTGGGTTAGCATCTCCACGCTTCTCCAGCACAGGGTGCTGAGGGGGAGAAGACAGGAAAAAGAGAAAGAAAGAGAGAGAGAAAGATTAAGAGAGAGAAAGAGAGAAGACTCCAGCTCTGAAGATTTCCACACAGCCACCAGTCCACCTCACACAAGCCTCACAGAACACAGAGAGAGAAAGAGAGAGATGGAGAGAGAGAGAGAAATGGATGGGGCTCAGGCTTGGAATGGGTCTCCAGTTAGCCAAATTGTGTTAAAGAATTGGAGACTTGCCCTGTTAGCTCACATCTGTAGGCCTGTTGTACCAGTTTGGGTTGTGTGTGTGTGTGTGTGTGTGTGTGTGTGTGTGTGTGTGTGTGTGTGTGTGTGTGTGTGTGTGTGTGTGTGTGTGAACGTGGGTGTGTGTGTGTGTGTTGTTGTATGTGGCTGTACATGTTACCATCTGCCTGCAGGCATATAGATCTCTCTCTCTCTCTGAGTGACATCCTTCCGCAACATATCAAGGGCTGTCAGACCGTGCTATCCTCTCTTCCCTCTTTCATCCTCCCCTCTCTTTCTATCTCTCTCTCCTGCTCTCTTGCTCTCCCTCTCTCTCTTTCTCTCCTCCTCTCTTGCTCTCTCTCCTTTTCTCTGTCTCTCTCTCTCTCTCTCTCTGCCTCTCATCCAACCATCACCACCTTCCTACATGTCACCTCAGGCAAAGATCAGTCCACAAGAAAATTTCCTCCTCCTCCTCTTTTTTTGTGTCTTTCTGTATATCTTTCCCTCTCTCCCTTTTTCATTCTCTGTCTCTCTCTCTCCCCTTTTCATAAAGGCCGGAACCAGAAGGTTGCTCCAAGTAGTGTGTGTGTATACAGATACATCTCCCATCATGTTGTGCAAAATTGAGGGATTTCTTTCAATTTGCCATGCGATGGACAGATGGATAGAGTAGAGGGCAGTAGAGGAGAAGAGAGACAGTGGTGGAGTAGTGACTGAAGCAATGAGAAATGCATGAAGGAACCATAAAGGGGCAGACTCATCCTGTCAGATAGTTCCTTAAAATTCCCTCAGAAGGTTCCCACAGTTCCATGACCTCCTCTCTCTCTCTCTCTCTCTCTCTCTCTCTCTCTCAGACACACACGCACACACACACACACTTACTCGCATATCTACCTCTGTAAATGGTTCATGGCTCCCCATCTTCAGTGCAAAAATACCCCCAAGCCATAGAATTTGCACCTGCTGCAAGGAATGCCTGCCTGGGCTCAGACATATTCAGAGGAGGCCTTTTCAGTTGCTTAAATGGACCGCTTGGACCCTGAATGCCTCGCCGCACACTTTCTCCCAGGCACAGGGCTAACAATAAACACCCCCCCCCTACACACACACACACATACACACACACCACTGCCAGCAGAGGAGACAGCCAGCATGAACAGTCAGCAACGCTCACACAACACCCACTCCACTGAGGCCACTCTGACTCTCTTCAGAGTGAGATTATCAAACACTAACCATTTATGTCCATGTGCACTCCAGTATTTTAAAGTGACTGAACAACATAAATGAGGGCATGAAATAAAAACCACATATTCATGGCAAGACAGTGTTATTATATCACTGCAACTTTCAGAGTCAATGCAGGGTGATGCAAATCTCACCATTACAAGGTGTGTATGTACAGCGCTGTGTCTATGTTTGTGTGTGCGCGCGTGTGTGTGTGTGTGTCCACTAGGAAATAGAATGAAGGTTTAGGGAATGAAGAGATGTGTGAAAAGGGCTGTGATGATATGATTGGACTGACTAACTATCATCGTCCTGTTTGAAACTGTGTGGGGTCACAGAGAGAGAGAGAGAGAGGTTTGTTACTCTGAGCTTTGGGTGCAAGGAGACCCTACACAATTAACTTCCCAAACACAAACCAAGGCCGGTGAAGCACATTGTGAGATCAAAACCAGCACTAATGAGTCTTTTCCAGGGAGAATTTAAATGAGACACTTTGTTTTGGCTTTGATGTCTCGTTTCTTTAATTTTTTACAGTGGGGAAAGGCAGATTGGGCTTGTTTGTCCATTTGAGTGTTTGTGCACATTTGTGTGTGTGTGTGTGTGAGTGGGTGTGTGTGTGTGTGTGTGTGTGAGTGGGTGTGTTGTGTTTCAGGTGATTATGATTCCACCCTTTGTCTTTGAAGTCTAACAGTTTTTTTTTTTCTTTATTTGCGTATGTTTGTCAGAATGCCTGAGAATTAGCTAACATGTCGCCTCATTCATTCACCATACAGAAAGATTTTGTCATTATAGTGAAATGAGGATATCTGTACATTCTGTTGAGGAAAATTGTGTGTCTGCATGTGTGTATGTGTGTGTGTGTGTGAGTGTGTGTGAAAAAGAGTTCTATTTCTCCAAGTGTTTGTGTGTGTATATGTATGTATGTGTGTGTGTATATATGTGTGTGTGTGTGTGTGTGCATGTGTGTGTGAAGAAAGAGAGGGAGAGAGAGAGATTCAGATGCATTCACCACTTCTTGGTATACACCCATGACTTATGAAGCAATCTAATGTGCCTCGTCATGCCAGTGCGATGCCAGTTGGAGTGGCGCTGGTCCAGGTCAACAGCAGGTTCGCACACAGCACGGGCATGTCTTCCCCTGCCCAGCCAGGACCCAACGGAGAGGGAGACAGTGAAGGTCAAGCCTCAGCACAGCGATGAGGAGGAGGAGAAGGAGAAGGACATGAAGAGGGGATGAACCAAGATAAAACGGCTCATCAAAAAAGCACACACATTGATTTAAAAATAGAAAACTTTGAGACACTCTGGTAAGCAAAATTAAAAAGTCTGGCTAGTCTTTCATAAAGGCTTTTTTAAATTTAATTTCTTACAGGAGTGCCTCAAAGTGTTCCATTTTAGTGAAACTGTTTTCAGTTTTGAGGCTGTGCTCCAGGTTTGGCATATGGGGTAGGCTTTATGTGGCTTACCTTTCGCTTTCACATCGTTTCACGTTTGTGCATAGCGTCCGAAACCTATCCATTGCCTTACCTTCGCTCCACGGTGGGCAAATGCTTTCTGTTTTAAACAGTTGCTAATGATTGGTCGTGATGTATGTTACGCACTGGAACACACCCTTTGAATTCAAAGTTATCCCTTTCAGCTCTCTTTCTGAGGGAGAGACAGAGAGGGGGTGTGTCGGATATGAGCATAGAGGACATTCTGATTGGCCCGCACAGCTCAGAGAAGCCTACAGATAGCTCCCTGATCAGTGGTGGAGCTAAATGAGAAACTGAGCAGAAGCACTAGGTGGTGCTATGCTGGCTAGGCTTTATGTACTGTAATGACAGACAGAGGATACTGTTAGCAGCTCTGTTCCGCACAGCAACTGCGCTGAGCAATGGTTGGACTGATAGTGGCAGTGGTTGTGTGGTTTCATTGTGTTTTCACACACATGTTCTCTAGCTGCCTTCTGTGAATGTTAAAAATGACTCATTGATGTGATCAATTTATATTCACTGAGCCACACACCGTTGGCATAACATGTGGGCATGTATATGTGTGTGTGTCTGTGTGTGTATGTGCGTATGTGTCTGTAGGTGTGTATATGTGTATGTGTGTGTGTATGTGTGTGCGCGTGTGGGGATTGGGCCAACCTGATTGAATTTTCTGGGCATCTGTCGAGACTCTGATCTCTGTCACCTTGAGCAAAAGCCACCTGCGCCTCTCCACTCTAAAAGCTCCTAGTGCTACTGCAGAGCAGAGGATATTACCACGCAGTCCAGAGGAGGCGGGGGAGCAGCTGAAATAATGGCTGCTGGAGAGTAGCATTTTGATCTGTGTGTGTGTGTGTGTGTGTGTGTGTGTGTGTGTGTATGTGTGCAAGAGAAAGTGTTTGTCTATCTTTGAATTTTGTCTTTGATGTGGTTGTTTACTGTGTCTCTATATTGCTCTCTCTCTCACCCTGTGTGTGTGTGTGTGTGTGTGTGTGTGTGTGTGTGTGTGTGTGTGTATGTGTGTGAGAGAGAGTGAGAGAGAATGCATGGGTAAGATATCACATGTATGAATGAGTGTGAGGATGTGTAAGGTATAACTAAGAGACAGCAGAAGAGAGTGTGTTTCCAGAGAGCTTGTACAAAGGTGCAGAGTATGGCAGTTGAGCTATTTGTCTTAGGCAGGTTATGGCAGTGTGCCAAAACAAAGCACTCGGCGTGCGTTTAATTTGGTCTGACTCGGCCAAATGGCTTTGGCTGCTAGCATGTCGATCTCTTAAATCATTGCCTTCTTTTCACCCCTGGCTGCAAACAAAACAAAGCAGACGGGAGGAAAATCAACTGAGTTGAAAGAGAAAGCACCAAAGAATGTGCAAGACAGCCATTCTCACATATCATTTCTTCGCTCTCTTTTTTCTTGCTAACTCTCTCTCTCTCTCTCTGTCTTTCACACACACACGCTTTCTCTTTTCTTCCCTGACACTGAATCACGGCCTCTGGCTCTGACTGTAAAGGTTTTCACTTTAGGGTGAAAAAGAGTGCTATTTCTCAAGTGTGTGTGTGTGTGTGTGTTTGTGTGCATGTACTATGTTACTGTGATAAATATTCTTTTCTTTAGTAGTTCCACCCATGTCTGATGTTTTTCTCTTTTTTTTTTTGCTAGCAATCCTACACCACAATCTTTCTACTTCTTCCACCCCCCCCCCTCTCTCTCAGTTTTTCTTGAGAACACCATTTCCATTGCTTTCTAGTGCCTTATGTGCCCTTCACTGAATATATCAGTGTACTCATGTCATTGAAGCTGCTATATTTCTTAATCCAGTTTTATTCAATATTTCAATATCGCTTATTGCACAAAACCCTGAGCTTGGCAGCAATCCCTCATGATGATTAAATGATTGCTGTGTTAACCCTTTTCAATGTGTTAAGCCTAACGAATTGGTAAAGAATGCATTATTAATTCCCTATTGAAACATTAAAACGCAACGTTTAGGACAAGCAGTCCAGACGGCACACAGAACCTTCCACACATTTCCCAGAATGCCTTATTTGCATGAAATACAGTCAGCAATGTCATGCTGTAAAGGGTTTTTTTGTGGTTTCCTACCCTGGATCCACAGTACACATCCTGAATGGCTGGTGGCAAGAGCGTGTGTCTTTGCCCGCCCTTCATGTGACTATGGCGGTACCAAAACAAATTGTCTAATTAAACTGTGGCAAAATGTTACATAGTGTTCTTCGTGGTTTTGTTTGTAGTGAAATGGTTGAAGTATGATAGGCCCAAATGAAAATTATGCTACATTGTAGGACTGATGTAGTCTCACAGCTGTGAAATACACATGGTGAATTTCCCCTTGTTTTCTTTCACCTACAAGGATCAAGGGAAGAAAAGGTTCCTTAATATTGAATGGGATACTGATCAATTTTAATGACCATTGCCTTCTGTGTGTTCTGTTCCAGGCTTGGACGTCACAAAGGATCCCTGTTTGAAGGTGCGCTGTCCACCCCACAAGGTGTGCATCAGCCATGACTACCAGACGGCTATCTGCACCAATCACAAGCAGGCGACGCCTCACAGGTAAGAGCCTGCCTGTACTTGGCGGAAAGACACTGCATAATTTATACCCACTAAAGTTCTTCATGCAGAAGATTCGCTCTGTGTCGGCCTGAACGAATCAGTCACCAAACGTAGGATAAACTCTCTCACAGCTCATCGGCTGAAGCTCCCCATGTAATATTTATTCACATCAAAACAGACCCGAGAGGTATTCCCATTTCAAACATCATCAGTTTGTAAAAAAAAAACAAGTGCAACAGGCCGCCAGAAGGTCAATTTTCATGACGTTTCCTGGAGGGACTATTTCAAATTTCATAAACTTACAGAGTAGTGATGCGCAATTCACTGTGTCCCCTCTCTCTCTGTCTCTCTCTCTCTGTTAATCATTTCTTATTTATTTTTCTCATTTTTAAAAATAAAACATAGGCGAAGTCTGGGATGGATTTGAATCACAGAATGGGTTTTACTTGCTGTTGTTTCTTGCTCCAGTGACCTTCATCAGTCACTAAGGTCAAGTCCTGTCGGGGCTGCGTGAGGAGCGAGCGTGTGGAGCGTTGGTGGCAGTGATCAGCGGCCACATTCCCCCAGCTAATCTCAGATTAATATCACCATCTGCGAAAGCCACTTACTCTGTAAATATGATTAACTCTCTGAGATTTTATTTTTTTTCTTTTTTACATTATTTTCATTTTTTTGCCAAGCGTGGGACTTAAATAAATATGCAATTATGTGGGACACACTCAAGAAAGGAAAAAAAAAAGTTTGAGTGTCACTTACTTATTTGTAGTTTTAATTTCCTTGTGGCAAATCAGGCACACACTTAGATCTACCCTTTCCGGTGGAGTGTGTAGGTTTGCAGGGGTGGGGGGTGTGGCTTTGAGAGACTCTCTCCCATCTTCTTGGTGGAGATCCCTGTGAGAAATGTCTGGAAAATGCTGCTGGCATGCGCCTCTGACCTCCCCGCCACCCCCAAACCCATCTTTGCCCCCACCTTCCACCCACTTTCTACTCTCTCTCTCTCTCTCTCTCTCTCTTTCTCACTAACTCACTCTCATTTCCCTCCTTCAGGTTTTCTTAGTACAAACAAAGTATTAATTATGCAATGGACGCTAAGAGGGAATAGGAGTTCATTATGCATAATTTCCCTCCCCAGTCCTCCAACCCCCTGGCGATGCAAACACACACACACACACACACACACACACACACACACATACACGCACACACACACATAGTGTGCAGCCATGCCAGAGCTTACTTGGGGGTGGGGGGTGGTTGGACTGGGCTAGGTTAGGGTGTAATTAAATATGCTTATCCCCATTAAACAGCAAATACGCTGCTGACACTGAGATAAGCGCAGCTCCTGTGCTTCGACAATTTTGGTAAATGCTCCACTCATCTGTTAATGGTGGCATAATTACTGGGCATTAAAAAAGGCAAATCCCCCTAACCCAGCATAGCCCAGCTACTGTCTGCTTGGTTAAATTAATAGCAGCAGCCCCATATTGGTTTCAAGCACATCATTCATTCTACACACAAACACACAAACAAACACAAACACACTCTTCAACACCACCATTATTTTGTGGTTCAAGGTCCTCCCACACCAGTTGTTTCCTGAAAAGAAATGAAAAGATGGCTTCAGAAAAGCGAGTATGTAATTATTCCATCTGTGTGACTTCAAGCTCTTAGTCAAGGACACACACACACACACAAACATGTGTCAGTCAGCCCAGTGCCCCTCCATTCAGCAGATAAGGTTCACTGGCTAGGTTCAAGTGAGGGGAACACTGTCATGGTGTGTGATGTCTTTGCTGATAAACATCACTAGCCGTGATTCACGCGTGAGTGAGTGTGTGTGTGTGTGTCTGTGCGTGTGCGTTTGTGTGTGTGCATGTGTGAGTGTGTGTGTGTGTGTGTGTGTTTGTGTGTGTGCATGTGTGAGTGTGTGTGTGTGTGTTTGTGTGTGTGCATGTGTGAGTGTGTGTGTGTGTGTTTGTGTGTGTGCATGTGTGAGTGTGTGTGTGTGTGTGTGTTGGTCTGTCCTCTCCTGTTGAGGAACAAAGGGAGGGAGACAGTTTACCTGAATGAACCCTCTGCAGTCAGGGCTTAGCAACTCACACACACACACACACACACACACAATCAGCTTAGAGTGCAATGCAGGGAGAGAAAACAGGATTGCGACGGAGGAATGGAATGGATAGCGTGACATGCAGAGAGAGAGAAGGATAGACAGAGAGAGAGAGGGAGGCAGGGAGAAGTGAGAAAGAGACAAACAAGATCACTGGAGAGCGAGGGATCAGAGAAGGAGACAATGAAATGCTAAAATATTCTCCAGAGTCACCCTTCTTTCATTGTCCACAGTGTATTTGCCATTTTAGATTTTCAAGCCTGTCCTTTCGTTCCCTCTGTCTCTCTCTCTCTCTCTCTCTGTCCCTCTCTCTCTCTCACTTGCTCTCCCTCTCTCTCTTTTTCTCTCTCTGTCCCTCTCTCTCTCTTTCTCTCTCTGTCCATCTCTCTCTCTGTTCCTCTCTCTCTCTCTCTCTTTCTCTCTGCCACTTGCTCTCCCTCTCTCTCTGTCTCTCTTTCTCTCTGCCACTTGCTCTCCCTCTCTCTCTGTCTCTCTCTCTTTCTCTCTGTCACTTGCTCTCCCTCTCTCTCTTTTTCTCTGTCTTGTTTTTCAGCAATTCACTTTCACTCTCATTCTCAGGTGGCCATTAACCTGTGTTTTTTTTGGCCCCGGCTCTCTCAATCTTCACTCTTTCTCCTCTCCACTCCTACCTCTCCTTGACCTTCTTCTCTTTTTTAATCTCACTCTCCTTGTTTATTACTTGCTCTCTTTCTGCTCCTCACCATTTCACTCTCTCACTCTCTCACTCTTTCCATTTGCTATCAACCAGTGCTTTGTACCCTCTGGCCTGCTCTTACTTACTTAAACTTTCTTTCTTCCTTCCATTCTCTTTCTTTCTTTCTCTCTCTCTCTCTCTCACACACTCTCTCTCCCACTCACTTTCTATTTCTCTGTCCGCATCCAATTCAATCTTTTTCCCCTTTTCTTTTAAACCTGTAATTTGCTTTGACCCTCTCTTCCACGCACTCTCCTAGTCTCGTTTATCTTTCTCCCTCTCTCTTACTTTCTCTCTCTCTCCCTCTCCCTTTCTCTCTCTCTCCCCCTCTCTTTCCTTCTCCTCCTCCTCCCTCTCTCCATTCCCCCATCTGCGGCTTGTCCCAGGTGTGCTGTGGTCAGTGAGTCGGAGTGGTGGCGGACTGCTGCCCGCCGGGTGGTGTGTGTGTGTGTGTGTGTGTGTGTGTCGGTGTGAGTGTCAGTCTCCAGGGAGGCCGGCGGGTAGCAGGCAGGCGTAATGCACTCAGAGCCACGGCTCTGCCTCTGTGCCCACTGTTACACCCTCACCACTACCTCCAGTGGCACAGAACACACATGCTTCAACACACACGCATAACACACATCGCTGGTGCTGACAGCCTATATCCACACGTGAGATGAGGCTGTCTGCACATGCACTCACACACACACACACACAGGCACACACACACACTCACACACAGACACACACACACAAACGTCTCAGCGAGCATATATAATGCACTAGCACTGACAATATCTATTAGCACATGTGAGGCTGCCATACTGAATATCACTTTCTGAGCTCACACCTGCTAAAATTAAACACACGTTCTGAGGACATTTAGTAGCATATCCAACTCACTGAACCACGCACACATGATTACATGCTAATCACTACAACTACCTTCACACACGCACACACAGACACGTGCACACATACAGACACAGACACACACACACGCACACACTCTTGTCAACACACATGCAAAAACACATGTTCAGTAATGTTGAAAAATGACCAGGGAATGAGAGCTCCTCATCTCTCTCTCTCTCTCTCTCTCTTTATGTCTCTCTCTCTTTCCTGGCCGGTCAACTCCCTGGGCTCTGGGCTCATCTCACAGACTGCGGCTGCTGGCATGTCTAATTTATTATTATAGCTTTTGTGTTGCGGCTCTTGAGTTTCGCAATTAGACGCTGCCGAGCTTGTCTGGGAACTGTGCGATTTCACACTCGCCGCCCTATGACCACTTTGGCAGAAATGTTGAATTATGATTTATCAGTGTTTGGCAGCGAAGATCTCGCCGCTGTTTTGCTCTTTAATGTCGACTCATTTGCTTCTGTCGTGTCAGAGGTGGAAGAGGTGTGTTTTTGTTTTTGTTTTGACTAATAATGTTTGGCCAACCCTTTTCCACGTTCCAAATGAAAACTGGCTGCTTTTTCATGTATTTACATTGCATTGGCCCTGCTGCATTTGTAGTGAGTATGAATGATGTCAGGCAACTACTGTATCAGCTAATTGTGTGAGTCCTGCTGCGTGAGTCTGTGTGAGTCTTTGCTTTCTGGGCTTTTTCACCTTTTGTCATTAATAACTGTGTGTTAAAAACTTGTGCTCAACTGTAACACAGTGTCAGTAGCTCTCTCTCACCTATTCGAGAGAGGGGGAAAGCAGTGCGAGAGGCGCAGACTTTCATTAAGTTCTGTGCACTGTTTTCCCAGAGTCGAACCCTCATACGCTGATACAGAAGATCATTGAAAAGTTTATACTGTGACACTCATGTCACAGTATAGCACTCTCTGTCATATAATGTCACTCTGTCTCATATAATGTCACTCTGTGTCATGTAATGTCACTCTCTGTCATATAATGTCACTCTGTGTCCTATAATGTCACTCTGTGTCCTATAATGTCACTCTCTGTCATGTAATGTCACTCTGTGTCCTATAATGTCACTCTCTGTCATGTAATGTCACTCTGTGTCATATAATGTCCCTCCATGCCATAAAGTGTCACATAATGTGTCATGGGACATGTGTCATGTGTCACATAATGTGTAATGGGAGTGTCACATAATGACACTCTCTGGGTGTGACACTCCCATTTATGCAGACTGGATCTATTCACATTTGCTCCCATTGTAACATATTACGTTGCTCTATCTTGGTCAGTATTTAAAGGTCTTTGGTTATACTGTAGCATAACACGCCACCCATTCTCTCTTCTCCAGCAGCGCGAAGCCCAGGAGAGCGAGCATGACCCACAAACAGCATAAGCTGGTCGAGGTGAATCATGGGAAATGTAGGCCCTGCCCTGCCCTCCACCCCAACCCAGTGTGTGCCTCAGATGGACACACCTACACGTCCAAGGTATGGTAACATCTCTGTGGACATGAATGAAAACCTGAACTCATTATTTAACACACACACACTGTAATGACGTTGACTCAAACCATGCTACATAAAGGGGAGACCACATGCAGATTTCCAAATAATAGCGACATTTATTAAATAAGAATAATAACAAAGGATAAAGAAAAGAAAGTGTAATGGAATACCAGGGTAGGCCGTCTCTACTGCTGCCCATCACACACACATGGGCACACAAACAGGGAAAAAGCAGCAGACACACCTGACCACACCTGACTACCAAAGACCCTCCTGGGCTTTAACACACACACACACACACACACACACACACACACACACACACACACAAACAAACAAACAAAAGTCACAAACACCTTTGTGAAATGTATACTCAAAGATGTTTCCACACAGATACAGATACCTAGCGTTTATCATTTAGTATTCTTGCCTTAGAGCTGTCTGTCTGGAGAGGATTATTCACTACATCATTAAAATCTCTCTTGAATCAGATTATTGCTGTTTTTGTTGACATTTCATTAGCATTCTTCACCAGCTTTATGCATTGAAAGGCCATTAAAGATAGTTTAATAGACTGTTCAGTCTGCAAGCTGAATTTTGAATACGTTTTTATATCAGACAAAAAAAGTGAACACACACACTCAACCCATACACACATGCAAACAAAACTCTGTCAGGTCCCATGGATATTCATTAAAAGTTCAAATCCACTTACTTACTGTCCTTAGGTGTTATATTGTTAAAGCTATTGAGTGCTGTGCTACTGGGACTGCTCTGATATTCATTTAGACAGCTATTACTGAAAAAGAACAGTTTGAAAGAATATAAGAGTAAGGAAACTTTCCAACTCAATAGTCAGCAAACCATCTGAAGACAGCTACCTGCTTGCCAATCCTTAGATATGCCCAGCAGGTTAATGGCATTAAGTCCAGAGTAAATCGAAGCCCATGCAGTTTATATGAGACTTTGAGAATGGAAGGAACAAAAGGAATGCTTTTTCTTTGGTACCACTTAAGTACCACTAAAGACATTCCGAGGGTTACATTCCGTGGGTTACATTCCTCTTTACTGTGCCATGGTGTAGCATAGGTGGCTGAGTGCATGTAAAGCATGCTGAGCAGAAATAAGAGGGGGAGAGAAAGAAAGAAAGAAAGAAAGGGGGGGGAAATGAGAAAGAGTGTGACAGAGAGAAAAGGAGAGACAGCGAGATGGAATGGGGGTTGTGAAACTAGCTGCTGAACTCCAGAGTCCTTTCAAGTGGAACCGCCATTTCCAATAAGAGCTGGTGAGCTAATTCCCTCTAAATCACGGCAGACGCCACACTCACTCTCGCCTCCTCTAGGGCCCTGCTGGGACTACTCCTCTTCTCTCTTTCTCTTCTCTTATTGCCTCCTCTCCCCCTTTCCCCCGCCCCTCTCTTTCTCTCCCGTCTTTCTTTCCTCATCTCTTCCTCTCCCCCTCTCTTTCTTTCACTCTTCTCCATCTAGTCTGTTTCCTCTCTCACTCTCATCTTCTCCTTGCCTCTGTCTCTTCCTCTCCTCCATCTCCATACTGTTCTGTGGGTTGGGTCATAGTTGCCCAGCTCTGGGTTGTTTGTGTGGATGTGCTGTGCGTTAAGTGACCCCGTGTGTCTGCCATGATGGATGGTCCAGAGGATGAACTGTGTCCACTGTTACTCTGCTATTCTGTCTTCTCACCTCTCCTTCTGCTCTCTCTCTCTTGCTCTCTTATTTCTTCTGCCTTTCTCTCTCTCTTTCATTCTCTTCTTCTATCTCTCTCTCTCTCTCTCTCCTTCACTTGCTCTCCATTTCTGCTATCTCCTCTTGCTCTTTCGTACGCCATAAACTCCCCCATCCTACTCACCACATCAGCTGCTTGCCCTGTGATAAAAGGCCTTTGAGACTAAGCTCTTGTATAGAAGCAGTGATAAACACACATACACACAGATAGACACACACACACAGATAGACACACACACATACATTTTATATAATGGCCTCGAAACACATAAAGGCACTTCTGCACTCACAAACTTACACATATACACATGCACAAACACACTCAAACAAACACACAAACACACACACACACACACAAACGCACACACACACACACCCGCACAAACACACTCAAACAAACACACAAGCACACACACACACACACACACACACACACTTATACCTATATACTTATTGACAGCATGTCTTGAGGCCTTCACCCTTAATCTAATCTGTGCTCCATGCTCTTTTCTCTTCTACCTTGAGATTGTATGGCGGTGTCACTCTCTCCTGGTCTTTGCCCAAATCAATAGTCAGTCCATCATCTCACTATTCCCTGTCCCCTCCATCTCTCAACCCTCTATCTTTTGGCTAAATGCCCCCCCCACACACACACACGCACACACACAAACACACACTCATCTCTCATGTCTTCTCCTCTCTTCCCTCCTTCCCTCCCTACCCAAAGTCTCTGTCTGAGAAAGTGGGTCTAATTCGTGACCTGGTCGTTATCACAGTGAGGAACAGGAGGCTGGTAGTGGGGGCAGTGGATGGGCCATTATCGGCTCCATGGATGCCTCTCTGTGCGCGAGCTCAGTCGTCGCCTCGGATCTGCATTCCTCCATTAATTCCCGAGCCGATCAATCAATCGCCTTAATTCAGTTAATAAAGTGCCGAGCTGTAACAGCGGCCTGCTTTCTATTCTCCATCCCTATATGCCATAAAGGAAGTCAGTGGCCTCAAGTGAGGAGTTATCGGATCTTAGATTGCAGAGTGCTACAGAGAGAAATCAAGATAGAGAGGGAGAGCGAGAGAGGGTGAGGGAAGTAGAAGACGAGGGGAGTGGGAGAAAAAAAGAAAGGGAGAGAGAAGTGGTTCGAGGAGAAGAGTGAAGCGCGGGAGGCATTCAAGGCCTCCATGTTTGTGTGAGCATAATGGCCGCAATTATACCACCTCCTACCTTGTCAGCGAGCTGGAGAATGTGTACGTGCCCCGTGGCTCTTCTGTCAGGTCGGAATTACTTATTCTGGCCCACGTTCATTAAATGTATTTAGAAGCATCCCAGATATTCTCACCGGCTGACACCTGGCATGGAATTGTTGTTGGCATTCGAAATGAGCCGACCCACCAGGAATTTATCGGCAAATCGAGGAAGCGCAATTTACGGGCCAATTTGTGATAAACTGTCAATGCAAAATAAATTATATACGGTTTGGGGGTTACAGAGCAAATCTTTGTGTGGAGGCAGATTTGAACTACTTGTGGCTAATTGTTTTTTCAGCCTCCCTCTTCTCTCCGAGAGTGTGTGATCACTGGCCTGTGAAAAGTTGCTATTTGTAACCTCTCGGCTTAATTGCTTGCCCAAACAGAGGTGCATTAGTGCAAATGGATCCGAAACAGAATCGAAAAACACAAGGCTTCCCACGTTGTATATGCACAGCTGAGTCTGCGGCGTATATGAGCATACAGTGAGAGCATTATTTAGAACACTGACCCGTTAAATCGGATTACGGATTACGGTTACATCTGTCCTGGATTGGCTGGAAGTATGTTTGCAAACAAGAGAAAAACAATAGAGACTTAGTTATGTCAAATGGTCTCTCATTTCTGTGTGAAGCATCTTGACGCAGTGTTTGAATATCCAAATTGTGATCTATGTCCATTCTTGTAATATGACTATTTAGAAGAAAGCATAGTCTACCATTTCTGTGATTGCACAGTTACAGTTAGAGAGACTCATCTTTTTTTCCTGTGGTTCTAAATACTGACCTGTGAGATGGCGATGATTTGCCCAAACAGATGGCATTTTAGCTGTCTAATGAAAATGGGCCTTACACATTAAGACTCAAGCCAATTGCGCCTCTCTGAATTGCCAAGTGGTATGGCCAGAAGGTTTGCATTATGACATGTTGGGGGTGGGGGAATTATCGCTGCCAACTCCTGGGAACTAGCATAATTGCATGGACTTCAGAGAGAGATGTTTGAGTGGCAACAATGACAGTTACAGTAAATACCCACTAGTGAAAGTCTCCTTTGATCCAAGGGTATGATATGTGGCGCCATCTGCCTATGATGCAGAGGCCGCTTGTGATTCAGCGACGTTTAACACAACACATGGGAGACAAATAACAACAGATCGTCCACTGGCCCCGGCCAATTTGCATTTGTGCCACAGAGTTTCGAAACAATGACTGTAGCCTTCTGCTTTCAAGAGTTAGATAACAGTGTATGCAAGAGCAAAGAGAAAGTAAAGATGCATTATGTAATCATGGCATGAACAAGCAAGACCGGAGCATAGCTGGCCAATACAAATTACTGCCTGTTACTTTACACAGCATCTTCCTGTGTAACTACACTGTTAGTTACACGGCAATAAGGTGAATATTAAGCTTGAGAATATGGGGTACATTTGTACCTGAACTGCAAGTAGAGTAAGCTCAAGAAATCAAGAATATAATTTGTTTGATCTGCATTTGTTTATTTATCACGTTTTACCGTGAAATAAGGAAAAATATTCCATGGTGAATATTCTGTGGCTGCTGGATTAGTAACAACCTTTATAGCAATTTTCAAAAGCTTCTGAAATGCTTTGGTCCTGGATCTGTGAAGTGGCAGGTTATTTTAGGTGAGCGTTCTGCCATGTCTCAACCAAACATTTCACAAAACAATATTAAATAATAATAAGTACATTAGAGCATTTTTGTAAAATGTACCCTTGGACCATGTCTTTAAATAAAGAATAAGAATGTGTCTTTAAATAAATCATTACTAATGAAGCAAAAACTAAAAACATGATGGGCCAGAGATTCATCAGATAGGCTGTTAACAAATAATGTATAAATTGTAGGCATTTCCTATTCAATGAAAATGTGCATGCATATTTTAAAAAAGAACATAATGAAAGACACTATTGAATGAATGATTACACTTTCATAAAAAATACATCATGCATAAGATGTAAGCATTACTTACATTTTCTCCTGTATCCTATAGTGCATTGCAGTGAGTTGTTTTGCAAAGGAAGAAATAAATTGTGAAAAGGAATTCTTTGACTGAGACCTCCTATAACTCCTACAATTCCTATAACCATAAATTGCAATTTGTTACATAAAAAATCTTAAAGCATCATTCTCATTTAATTAGCATTGCACATGCAGGCTTGTGCCAATGGGAATGTTGTAGGTATATTCAATAAGCTCCTTTCCTACAGGATTTTCTGTGATATTTCCTTAAACAGTGCTAATACCCAAGTTAATTATGTGCAATGAAAAAATGTACCAGCAATACACAACCCTCTATTCCAACGCCAAAGCAGAGCAACCAAAATGTCAGATTGACAACAGAGATGCACTTTGGCAGACTAAGATCAAAATGACTATATTTCATCACAGTAAAAAAAATTATATTAATATTAAAGATAACCTAAATCCTCTCCTCTGAGGCGCCAAGTGAAAATGTAGCACATGCAATTTTCCATCTCACTCTTGAGTTACTAACTTGTCCTCTCTGTTTTGGCTGTCAGGGTCCACTAAACTAACCTTAAAATGAGGTCCACTAAAACATGGTGCACCTCACCAAAATTAGCCACTATTTATCCAGCAGCTCCATCATTATTTGTCCAGAGGATGGACCTCTGTAGGAACCCCCAAACACCTGCCTTGGGAAGGGATCAAACTGTGCTAGCTGTGGTTTCTTTTTTAAAAAAGTATTTTGGAGCACACACGCCAAGACCAAACTAGGCAGTGGGCACAATTTTCTAGCAAAGCCAAGACAAACACTCAGAAATCTTTGAAGAGCTGTGTTGTTCACAGAGGCAGAGGTCCTCTGTGCTGTGGAGATGCCTGGAGCAAGTTTCTTTGGAACAGCCTGATGTGAAGCCTTTTGCCCCCATTGCCTGCAGCAAAGACTGACTAGAAAACTAGATAACGAGTGGCTGATAACTAGAAGCTGACCCCCTTGAAGTTCTCTTAGCCTAATCGTTTCTCCTCTGGTCATTCAGAACCCTATCTAGAAGACTCTAGAAGGCTTGCGTTTTAGAAGGATAGTGTTTTCTTTGATTGGCTTGCAATGCCTGCACAGGTAAAAAATACAAAAAATAATGTGTTGAAGTGAGGTAACAGCCATTTAGAGGCAACTGGTAATTACATTGTGCAATTTCTCTCAAAAGATTTGTAATGACACAGAATACTCAAGGACAACAGTGGTAGAAATAGCACAGTGACACCGTTGCTTTTTATTAAAGAAAAGTAGATACATAATGCGATAGCCCATTATCATTACTGTAAGTGCAAACAGAGAAGGGATTAGAGTCAAGACATTACAAACATAATAGAAACAGAACCAACTGTCAGTGAATACATGCAGAAGGGCGCTAGAAACCAATGGAATTTAAAAGTACTTGATGTTATTCAGAGATATTGCAAAAATTTCAGTGTACCAGTAACTCAGCAGATGAGTGTAATGTTGTTTGTAAAGGCTCTTCCTCTAGATCGCAAGCAAATCCTGCTACTACATATTAGCATTGCGAAATCCTTTCAAAACATGGTGGGGCTGAAAATCGGCATTATCAGTGGTCTCAATATCAGGCTGGGACCACTGCAGATAGACTTCCAACCGGCTGAGTGTGTCAGGACGTCAGGTCCCAGTGTAATTTACAACAACAGCATCAACATCCATATGGTCTCATGTTTAATTCCTAAGTGTGGGCAAACACAACTCTGTGTTTCGCCTGAGGAAACACCAGGCATGGAGAATTGAGAAAGAACAAGGCCCCAGAAGACTAGCATGTGCATGCATGCACACACACATACACTAAAACACTCTCCCAACAGTGGTGCTTGAAATCTTATTATTGCAAGCAGAGGAAGCGGGTCTGGAGTAATCTCCCCTTTTAGAGCCCCAGATGGTCTCAGCTCGGCATTCTCAACCGCTTCAATTGTTTTTCTCCACAGCCATCTCTCTCTCTCTCTCTCTCTCTCTGTCTGTCTCTCCCTCCCTCACTCTCTTTCTGCCTTAACCCCTCTGCCTTGCCCCATTGGG
>JAIFZK010000004.1:15695000-15700000 GCA_027481765.1 Tenualosa thibaudeaui | reverse complement strand
TAGCCATGGCAACAGCCTTGGCTAGTCGCTGGTCGCTTTGCTTGCTCTTGAGAGGTGCAGACGGACAATCCTGATGAAGTGATGGATGACCTTGGTTCGCATTTCTAGTCAGAGCCATCGTGGAAAGATTTACTGTGCACCATAACAACACCTGTCAGTGTTGGCGACTGTCTGTCAGTCAGTCAGCGGAGAGCCGATCAAATCAGTCAGTCAGTGGAAGGATACTGGTGTGGATATATGTCTCTCTCTCTCTCTGTCTCTCTCTCCTCTGATTATTTCCCTGTCACCTTCCTGTCTCTCTCTCTCTCTGTCTGGCATTCTTATTCTCTCACTCTTCTTCTCTCTTTCTCCCTCCTCTTCTCACTTACTCTTTCTTTCCCTCCCTTTGGGTTCTGGCTGCTCTCCATGCTGATCTCTCTGCAAGCATAATCTACTTTTGTTTTGCTTTTGGGACATTGTTAGGCTGATTGCGTTCAACTCCATAGAGTTCCCAGTTTTTAGAGAAATGTGATCTGGAGATTAAATGAATGAAGCTTTGTGTTTGTGTGTGTGAGTGTGTCCTTCAGCAAGAGTAGCCATTTCTTCATTCCCTCTAATGTAAATATCCACCAGTGTAACACAGCATTGCCATATGGGTATGGGGCTTAAAGCAGGGGCCCTTCTGTGGGAGTTTAACCCCTCATCGAGTTCCTTACCCTGGGGCTGATGCACCGTCGACCCCCGCACCTGTGTGCAACACCTGCTCCCACACCACAGCAGCATGTAAATAGGGTGCATCGTCAAGGAAACCGTTCTTCCTCTGGGCCCCCTACGTTCACACGAGGCAGTGAGCTGGTGGTGGGGGCATCGCTGTTACTCGAATCGATATAAGCAAATAGCAGGAGGTGAAAACGGCTGGCGAGCTTTGCAGAACATTATGGATTATACGAGGGCTGCCATTTGTATGTTTGAATAAAAATGACCCCGGAGGTCAACATTATCTGTGGCCGCACTGGGCAAGCTGTGCTATTGCCTATACCAGGATAGGGAGAGCTTAAGCATCCAGTGGCTGTGTGGATGGTGGAGAGTTAGCTTTGGCTTGGTGTGTGTTTTACCTCATTATATGGCATGAGGGGATGGGATTGCTACAGCGATGATTCCCCGTAATTAAACAATTCGTGCATCCAATTAATTACCCGGTCGCTCCTTCTGTCTCTTCCTCTCTCTGTACCTGTAATAGTCTTCAGACTTTAATGTAAACAAACACACACACACACACATCACACACGTTTATAGGAAGGCGTATATGTACACAGACCCATTATGCATGTGCGCCCAACCACACTCACGTACACACTAACACACACACATACCTCTACCCAGGGCACATCTCATTGCATAATTATAATTCTCTTCTTCTAGCTTCAGCACCAGCAAAGGGAATAACATCCAGCTTTTCCTCCCCCCTTCCCCCCACACACACACACTCACACACACACAAACACACACACACACTCTCCTCCCCCTCAGTCTTCCTCAGGATTCCTAAATCCTCCTGACAGTCCTTAATTTGTCCGCTCAGCTCCCACCGTTTGAACACAATGGACCAGGTCTGTTTGAGGCTTTTGTTCCCTCTTTTGCTTTTGTCCGTAATTAAATTAGACCGTGCCCAGGTCATTTAGAGAACATATCAGAGGGAGTTTATGCTGTTTAAACATGTGCTAAGCCTCCCCAGGCTATTGACTGTCTCCCACGCCCACTTTATTCCAGCATGCCAGTATGGGAATATATGCTCAGCATATAAACTGAATGAGAACGGGTATTGTGTTGAGATTCAGAGGAAATAGCTCCAGGAAACACAAAAAAGGCGGCATATTAGATCACATTGCATTTTTTACATTTCTTTGTCATTGTCGATCTAGCCTGGGTATGTCAGTGTCAAAATGAAAAATTATGACTAATATGGCAACTCAAAAAGGTTTGAAGTAATAATTGGATGCTATTGAAACTTGCAATAGGTGCCAATCCGTGGGCCTGGGCAGGTTAACAAAGACCACGGGTGAAGTCAAGCACTGCAGAATTGCACAGACATTCCTGACACCGTTTTGCCATTAAGCGATTATGGTTGGGAGAAAAGTGATGCCCGTGTCAAAGTGTCTGTATTCTCAGTGATTACCGTCACCCGCAGCCAATGCCAGGGAAAATGGGCATCGTGAATGTGTGACAATAACAAATTACCCAAGCCCTGGTCTTCCTCATCTCTAACATCAGCACTGTTGTCAATCACTGCCCAGACTCTAGCACATTAGACCAACTCACAGACTACACCAATGTGTCAGCAAGTCCTTTGTGAAAATGGAAGCTGTTTGTCCTTGGAAGCACGCAGTAGGTTTCCCATCTCTCAGGCCAGTTTGTGGCTGTCAGATGCTGTCTTGTGAAGATGCCCAGTGTGTCACACACCCTCTGTCTTTAAGCACTCAACAGCAAGTGGAAAAAATGAGTGAGGTCAGACCTCAGTGCGTTTTCTTTTTTTGTTATTTCCCCACGTCAAGAATCTTGACAAAACTGGGTGTGAGGCCAAAGAGTATGATGTGGAAGTTGCGTTTGTGTTGTTTGTGGCATTTATTTGTGTGTTGCGGACTGTGTTGCTATGCTGTAATTGTCAGGAAACAGAAATGATTATCCCATCACCATGGCCCATCTTACTGGGGACTAAGAGACATGTAGCCTCAAGGCTAATCTTGCATTGGTTCACTTCATTTTTCTGAAGTCTTTCATCATCTTACAGGCAGAATGTGTCTCCCAACAGAGCCATGTTTATGAGGAAAGAAAAATATTTGTTGATTTTCTGTGAGCTGTGTGTGTTGAAGGCCCCCCTTCATTAAATCACTCTGACCGTGGGATTCATTTGATCTCAGAAAACTGTGGATAGAGGAAATATGATCACACTATCATTTCTCTAACTCGATAAAAGCCATAAAATGAAGCAAATCAACACTGACTTAGCATTTTTTGGTTTGATTTGGTGTGTGAGTGGAATTCTGTAATTTGTCACGCCGCTGTCACAAACACTTGCCCAGATCAGCAGTGACGACCAAAACATAAAATCGCATAATTTGCTGCAAGACAGTGATACAGATTTTAGAACTCATTCTGGAGTAGAAAACCCAACATATGCAGTGCAACATATGGCAACCCAGAGAGTCTGAAAATCAAACTGCCATCTTGTGGGAACTCCAACTCTCTTCTTGTATTAAGTAGAGCAAGTTCACTCTGGCTATCTCTTCTAGTGCTCTGTAGTCCTCTTAGGTCCTGCAGAAAGGGAAGGCACCATGCAGAGGTGATGGGCATCTTGAAAGCAGGGCTGGTCTTCAGCAGAGTGAGGATCATCTGCCTGGAACTATATGGCAATCCAAGGGAAAGCCAGTCTTCTGCTGAATCGGCTATTTTTTTTCTCTCATTCTTTCATGTATCCCTCAGTATCTTCTTTTATCTCATTCTCTTTTATTGTCACTTGCCAACCTCCCCCACTCCCTATTTTATGAAGGATCAAGGTTGAATCACTGTTCTTGTTTCCCTAAATGACTTTGCTGATAGATAGAAAAATAGTGTGCGCCCATCGGCCAGACTTCAGAGAACTGACCACAACACCAACTGGCAGCTGTTGTTGCTGATGGCTCCGTTGTCGACTCAACATTTTAAATCGGCCACAAACGAGCTGGCAGAGGTCAGCTGATACTGATGCCATTCAAATTTGGACCATGCACATCAATAGACGTCTGACCGGCGTGCGCACACTGAACATTTGCCAAGGACATTGTGTTTTTGTGATCTGTAAGCAAGAATATGCAAACTTGTCTGATCATTGTTTTGGAATACATTGCTGGTTTGAATAACCATAACAAAAGAGGATATGGAAAAAAAGAAAAACTTGTCTTGATGATGTTTCTTCAAAAAAGCACAAGTTTGAGAACCACCCTGGAGAAGTCAGGAAGCAATAGCATTCTGTAGGCTTACATTGTCAAAATCCAGTGGCTTTACACAACACTGTCAACAAAACACCCACAGATCCGACTGTGGGAAAACACAGACTACAAATCCCTCTGAACAATAGACCCAAAAAGACACCCAATGCAAGGCAAAGCAGTCTCTTGGAAACACATACAAAGAACCAGCCTGCTAGGATACCCCTAGTTCTTACTGATCCTCAGAGTTTCAATTCTGCCAATGATGAGGGTAAATCCACTACAGGTGAGCTGGGAGCAAAGTGTGCCTGAACCAAAAAAGCACTTGGCTGGTATGGAGAGACAAAGGCCTGATTTCAATTAATTCAATCCTGAAAATGAAACAGGTGGTGTGTAGGAGTTTCTTATTTCAACTCCAAGGGCAAAAGCATCAGAGGAAAACAGGGGATCAGGGTATGGAAAAGGTGCTGTGACATCAGCCATCTGCCTGCACAAATTACTGTTTGAATAATCCCAAGAAGTGAGTTACATGGAGATGTTTCCAGAGTTTTGCACTCAACTGGAAGATTATGCAGTCGGCTCAGCAGTCCACTCTGATTTCTAAAGAACGGAAAGCTTCTGCTGTGTTGCCTGAAAGTCTGAAGTCTGATGTTTGTCTTTTCACTCTGCTGAGTGCGGGGTCAGAAACTGTAGTAAACACACTGATCCTGTTTCAGCAGTGCAGACTCAAAGGACACAAAAGAGGAAAGTACATAAACAGTGTTTGAGAAAAACACAAAGGTGCATAGTTTTCTGTGTTGTGCTTTATCTTGAGTCAGTGTTTTTTTTTTCTCTCTCTCTTTCTCACTCACACACTCAAACAAGCACACACACACACACACACACACAAACTCAAACACACACACACACATCAATATGCATACCAAAGGGGCGCTGTCTTATTTTACACATTTCACATCCTCACCTATCCTCTCCTTCACTCTCCTTCACCTCATGTCTCTCCTCATCCTCTTCAAAGAGCCTCTTGCTTTAAAGTCTGCTACTGTGTTGATTTCA
>JAIFZK010000004.1:15685000-15690000 GCA_027481765.1 Tenualosa thibaudeaui | reverse complement strand
TTATCTTTGTCCTGCACAGACACACACACACACACACACACACACACACACACACACACACCACTCTCTCACCCCCCCTGGGCAGTCTACAGAGGCGAAATAGTCCATTTTATCCACAGGTATAATCTTTTTATCCCCAGAGATATTATCTCCCCAAACCAAGGCACCAGACAACCATGCATGGGCCAGCTCCCATTGCACTGAGCCTTCACACTGAGCCTGCTACTCTTCACTCAGTGCAGAGGTTAACCACCTGCACCCATCTATATTCCCAGAGATTCAGGCAGGAGAATTTTGGCATGACTGTTGTTATTTTCTCTGCTCTCCCGTCTTCTCAATCCACACAGTCTATCTGGATTGAAGCCATTACTCTGTTCGCTGTGTAGAAAAAGCAAGCAATCTATCTGTGAGTACAATCGCGTCCCTCTGTTTTCTTCTGATGTTCACACATGCACACACACCCAAAACACACACAGATACACACAAAGACAAACAAACACACACGCTCTCTCTCTCTCTCTCTCTCTCTCTCTCTCTCAAATTTCTCCTTCTCTTATTCTTTCTCATTCCATCTAACACTTCCAGTGTATTAGGTGGTGGACTGAGCATTTATTTCAATTTGAGTCAATTATATAGTGCCACTATGTCATCTGAAATTAATCAAATGGTGCATTTAAAATGCATGAGATACACCCTCCGTAATAAGAAATAACAATAGCAGTGGCTTCCAAATCGGCAGAGCTGTGCGACGGTGATAAAGACCAAACTTGGAAAAGTCACGCTGTGGCCTCTCTTTGTGACGACAGAACAGATGTGCCGATGATAAATTCACCCCCGTGTGCAGTGGACTCAGCATTACCACTCACAAATGAAGGCAAATAAGTCTAAATTGCTCTCTTTTTTGTCCTCTCCACTGTCTGAATGCAGAGAGAGGCATATCTTGTCCTCATGAACTCCCAATGTCTTTCTCAGGGTCATAGCACAATATGTTCAAGTTGTAACTTGGTGTATCTGATGAAGTGGCCTGAAAACTCCCTACAGTAGAAGCAGCTGCTGATGGTCTTTTGAGTGGGTGGTTCAGCACCTGGCTAAGCTTTCAAAACTTACTGAACTTTATTAGATTTAACTCTCTGGGCTTTAAGCCGTGCACTTAATCGAGTCATTTGTAGTAAATTTAGGTTTAAACGTCCAAAAATGGCATAGAAACAGTTCCGGAATGCAAACAAACAATTGGCACTGACATTTCTAAAAACTCTTAACCACTAGCGCTGCCAACAGCTCTGTTATCTCATGTTCTACCATATAGACTGCTGTATTAAATGCAGTGGAAATGAATGCAAAGCGAAGCTGCATTTTTAATGACTTGAAACTGAATGTATTCTGTGACAATGACACATAGCAGCTTAGATGCTCAGAGACTTTGCACTACAGTGTGAAATAGCAAGTCAGTTACGAGTGATTCACATGAAAGTCATGGACTGCACTGACCTGTGGAGATGACCTGCAGCCTCCACTGTCACCAGGGCCTCAGGTACACACACATATACAGACACACACACACGCACACGCACATACAAACACAAACACACATGCACACACACACGGACACACACACACACACACACACACACACAAACAAACACAAACACACATGCACACACACACACACAGCAGCAGCACTCTGGAGGGTTACACTGTGGTGACCCTGAGTATGTCCAGTGAGAGCTGTGGCTGAGCAGTGTTCTGAGAGCTCAGTAAATGGCATGTGCACATTAAGGGTTTCATTTCCAGGCAGTGAGACTGTTAGATATAAAGGCAAATTCATATATATGGGGAGAGTTGATAAAGACAAATATATCAATGAGAAGGTGAATTGATAAAGGCAAATTTTTAGCTTTTACAGTAGAAAAGCTGTTGTTCGAAGACTTAAGAAAGCAGCTCTCACACACAGCATCAGAGGTGGCATGACCTTCTGTACACTTTAGGAACAGTTATAATAAGTGTTCACTGAGTTGGATAACCCTTCACACCTTCACTGCTGTTGAAACCGCATAGGCCAGGTCTTTTTTTATGGCAAATATAATATGCATCTCTTCCCTGGGAAAAGAGGGGATGTGACTATGAGAGGCTCATTTGTTTTTGGCCGTCTAGACACATCTGTGTCCAGTTCCTTTTTTTTTAATCCCAGTCTTAAGTATTTTCTCACCCAGTCAAGATAGATAGACGTAGCCTAACACACACACACGCACGGTTGTGTGCACATGGACATTTCATCATGTGCGCTATAATCTATCAGATTATAGTCTAAGCTTGCACACAGGTAGCATCCTAAGCAACACGCCACAATTATTCACTCTTGAATTTATGGGAAAAAACAATATGTTTCTGTGTGTGTGTATGTATGTGTGTGTGTGTGTGTGATAGAGAGATGGTGGGGAGAGAAAACGATCAAGAAAGAGAGAATAAAAACACAAAGGAGAACAAGTGTGTGTGTGTGTGTGTGTGTGAGAGAGAGAGAGAGAGAGAGAAAGAATGGAAACCACTAGCTTCCACACAGCCTGCTCTTATTCAAGGCAGCACTGATACTCAGTTGTGAGCTGGCAAGGTGAAAGTGTTGCACATAATGCTTCCTGTAATCCATGAAGTGTCTGACTTTATAAGTGCTGGTTATTAGTTTGGTGCCAGGAAACAGCCACTGCAGGCAAAGCCCATCTCTCCAAGCAATATGGGCAGCTTTATCATCGCACTTGCCAGCTGTTTGCACCACCTTAATGGTATTAGGAGTCCTCGGCTCGGCTGTTTGTCTTTATTAATGCTTTTGTTTGTCTCTTTGGCACACTTTATCCATTACTACCTCACTACTACCTTGTGTGTTTGTGTGTGTATGTGCGTGCACACACCCATGTTTGTGTGTGAGTGTCTGGTTGTGGATGTGCACATGCTGGTGTGGGCGTTTATATATGTGTGTGTGTGTGTGTGTGTGTGTGTGTGTGTGTGTGTGTGTGTGTGTATGTATGTGTGTGTTTGTGCACATACATGTGTGGTTGTGGATGTGTACATGCTAGTGTGGGCGTACATATGTGTGTGTGTGTTTGTGCGCGTACGTGTGTGCGCACACCCATGTCTGTGCGTGTGTGTGTGGTTATGGATGTTTACATGCTAGTGTTGGCGTGTGTGTGTGTGCAGACCTGTGTGAATTGGTGTGTGTGTGTGTGTGTGTGTGTGTGTGTGTGTGTGTGTGTGTGTGTGTTAAGAATTTATGTGTGGTTTACAGAGATGCCCTAACTGCATTATCAAGCCTTGCTGCCAGCGGTGGGTCTGTGCGGCTGACAGTGTGACGATATTAGCCGGCTCAAGGTGGCTCCCCCAGGGCCTCTCCATGTGTTGGGGCTCTGCTGCAGCTGACGTTATTAGAAACCACTAGGAACATCCTATTACTTAGCTCCTGTCATGGAAGCAGCAGTATCACTCCACACACAAGGGGGCACTGTTCAGTCTTCTGTGCACTGTATGTGTGATGAAGCAAGATAAAGGAGAAACAGGGGAAATGGAAGTGGTGTTGCATCAAGATTGAAAAGGAAGGACTTATGCAAGTCCTGGTTATTCTGATGATCTGCTTGCAGTCATTCCCTTTTGAGTGACAGAGATGACTAATGCACCAGCCGCACTAATGGTATCGCTGATGTTCTCAATTAGCTTAGGACAACCTGTACCATTTTCTAGCCTTGTTTGAAATAAGTTCTTTTTGAAAGGGTGAAAATCTGTCTGTCTGTCTCTCCCTTTCTCTCTCTCTCTCTCTCTCTCTCTCGCTATGTCTCTCTCTCTCTCTTGTTGTGTATAATATATGTGTGTGTATGTGTGGTATGTGTGTGTGTGTGTGTGTGTGGCTGTGTGTGTTTGTGTGGTGTGTGTGTGTATGTGTGGTTGTGTGGTATGTATGTGTGTGTGTGTGTGTGTGTGTCTGTTAAACTGAGAGGTAGCTGCCAGAGCAGAGTCGTGGATTTGTGTTTGAATTTTTAGCAATGCTTGGCTGACAGCCAGGGCCCTTTCAGGAGACAGATGAAGTGGTTCCCTCGCTCTTTGAAATGACCTTTCCCTCCAGAAACCAGTCCTTTCTCTATGTTTCTTTTTTATGGAATACACTGAGACGCAGTGGAAGTCTAATATGCATAAATCTTCCTCGGGAGATGCCTTCTAAAGTGTAAAGCTTGAATGACATTTATTAAAGCACACATATTTAAAAGTGGGAAATGTTGAAACTTCCCATTTTTCCAGGCCGTTACCTTTGGAGTGGAGTTAGCACCCCAGTTCAATTTTTCCAACTGCCTCCTTGGCATTTTGCCAAATTGCCTCTGTAGTGGTGAGACATGTGGTGCGAAAAAAAGACACACACACACACACACACACACACAGATAAACACACATACACACATACACACACAGACACACTAACACTCACACACGCTAACACTAACAATCACACACATGCCTACACACACACTCTCACACAACGTGTGTGTGTGTGTGTGTGTGTGTGTGTGTGTGTGTGTGTGTGTGTGTGTGTTTGTTAACCACATTAAATGTCTTGGCATTTCAATAATTATTAACCTCAAATCCTGTCCCATCCCTGTGCAGAGGGCTAATCTGTGTAGCAATGTTCAAGCATCTCTTGACTATCTATTGAAATTGCCATTAGGCATAAAAATGATGGACAGAGAGTGACAGGAAGATAATTGAAAAAGGCTGCTAAGATGGAGAGAGAGAGGATAGAAAGAGACAGGGTTTTTTGAGGGGAGGAGAAGGAATGAGTGACACAACAGATCTAGGAGAGAGAGAGAGGGAGGGATAGAGAGGAGAAAGAGAGAGCCGAGAATGAGAGATTGAAAGAGCGGGAATGAGACAGAGAGAGGGAGGGAGAAAGAGAGAGCAGAGGAAGAGAGATTGAGAGAGTAGGAATGGAGAGAGAGAGAGAGAGAGAGAGATGGGCAAGTACCCCATGG
>JAIFZK010000004.1:15585000-15682500 GCA_027481765.1 Tenualosa thibaudeaui | reverse complement strand
AGCACAACCTCTCCCCTCGCTCCCATCTGTGATGTATTGTGCATTATGGGATTTAACTGCAGCACACTCTTTGTGATTGCACCATTATCCATCAGTGTTTTATAAGCTCTGTGATAATACAATAATTATGTGCAGTGTGTGTGTGTGTGTGTGTGTGTGTGTGTGTGTGTGTGTGATTGCAGGCCTCAGCTTTTTTGTTGTTTCCTTGCCTTTTCTAATCCTGGCTCCAGCAAACAAGCAAGCAAAGTCTTTTCCCCATTTCATGTCTTGCTGATCTGCATGCGATCTTATTAAGATTTGGAAGGGGGGAGTTGTGAGGCGAACGCGGTGCTTCAGGCAGGTGAAGAGTGGGCGATTAGAAAGATCAGAGGGCGACAGTGGGGTTGATCGATGACGTCATGATAGGGTCACTGCCGCTTGCGCTCGTTCGTTCCCATCTTTCTCTTTTCTATCCCCCCTTTTTTCTGTCTCTCTGTTTCTCTCTCCAACATTCTCTCTTAATCAAGCTCTAACTCTCTTTATGTTTCTATATTTTTCTTTATCTCTCATGTGCCGCTCTCCAACACTCTTCTGTTTTCCTCATTCCCAATCTACCTCTTTCTCTCACTCTCTCTTTCTATTTTCTCTTTCTTTAATTATATTTTTCTCTGTTCTCCTTCTTTTATTTCTCTCTATCTTTTTCTTTGTCTCTCATGTGTCACTCAACACTCTTCTGTTTTCCTCACTCCATTTCATTTCCTCAATCTACCTCTTTCTCTCTCTCTCTCTTTTTCTCTTTTTTCTTTCTTTTATTTCTCTTTCTCTATCTCTTCTGTTGTCTTCATCCTCATCTACCTCTCTATTTCTCTCTGTCTCTCTCTCTTACACTATCCCTTTTTTCTCTCTCTTCATCCTTCTCTATCTCTCTGCAGTTTTAATGCAGTTCCCCATTTTAATACCATTCATTTAACTGGCCATCCCCCTCCATTTGTCCTCTGTGTTTCCTGTAAAGCTGCTGTGTCTGTATTGTGCCTGTGCATCCATTCACTGTGCATGTTTTTTTTCCTTTTCCTCCCTCTAACTTTATTGCATCCCTCCATTTTCTTATCAGTGGCTGGAGTCTGCCGTTTCTTGCTCAGAAAGTATAATGTGCTCATTCTGTGCAGGGATGCGGCCCGTTTTGGGAAGAGTGCCGAGTGGCTTTGTATCACTAATCGGGCTCCCTATGGCCAGTGAGAATTGAGTTTCCATTCTTTGCATATGCTCAAAACACATACCACCTCCATAGTTTATTTTGGTGTGTGTGTGTGTGTGTGTGAGAGAGAGAGAGACTAGTTTAGAGATGACATGACATGAACAGAAAAAGACATGAACAGAACAGTGCTCAAATAATATCTCTCTAAGTCCCTAACTGAATGGATAGGATTACATGCAGAATCTTGTTTACCATTTTTATCTTTGAGCTATCCATCACTGTGATTCATATAGGAAAAATCCCCAGTTCAATTTTAGATAACGACACACACACGCATACACACATGCATACACATACACTGCTTTAATTTTTGTTTTCTTTCACCATCCCCTTTTTCTCTGGCACACTCTCTGGAGTTTATCTCTCTCTCTCTCTCTCTCTCTCTCCCCCCCCCCCCCCCTCTCTCGTCTTGTTCTCTGAGTCTGTTATTGTGGTACTAAAAGGAGATGCAGTGATCAGTGCGCCTAACTGGGGCTGAGCACTACGGAGAGAGTTTAGTTGTAAGTTGTACGAAAACAACTTTCTTTATGGTGGAGAAATTGTGCTTCTAATTATCTGACTATCAAGACTCTGGCACACAGACACACACACACACACACATACGCATACACACACACATATGTATGTAGACTCACTCACACAGCCAGCCATCGCCTACTGGTTAGGGCCGCTGACTTATAACCAAATCGTAACCGAACATCACTCTCCTCATCCACATCCACAGTTGAGATGCCCTTGAGTAAGACACCTAACCCCTCATTGCTCCCCGGGCAGTGCATCACAACACAACACAACCAGTGGCGTGTGACCACAAACACTTGCGCGTGCACGCACACACATACACTTATACGCAGTGTGACACACCTGTATACTCTCTTTCTTTCTCACTCTCTTTTTCTCTCTCTCTCTCTCACACACGTGCAGACACACACACACACACACACACACACAGACGCACATATGGTGACACTGCTTTTTGAGCACCTGCTGTTTACTGCCAGGTGTCTTCTTCAGGTGCGGGATGCTAGCCACAATTTTTTCCCCACATCATCATCCCCTTGCTTTCTCTCTACCTCCACCCACCCACCCACCCATCCTCCCATCTTCCATGTCTTCATTTTTTCTTTGCCCTCATCACTTCTTTCATCATTCCACACAGGCCACCGTGGTGACAGCTTCTGTGGTGCTGGTCTCTCTCTTCCATGACGCAGCAGCAGGTGGTACCTGGATGCAATCTAAAACCCCAGTGATTGGTGATTTGTCATCCTTCTCTCTCTACCCCCCACCCAGTTTGTTCCTTCTGTCTTTTTGTTTCTTTCTTTCTTTTTTATTCTCTCTATTTAGCTCTCTGGCCTCAATACTCTAATCTGTCATCTTTGTTCTTCCTCTGTGAATGTTTGTCTCAGTTGCTAAGGACTGTGTCTGCCATCTCTAATGATATCTGTGTTTGTTTTTGTAATCTCACACCCAATCATGGATGCACTGGGTATGACACTGGCTTGTTTTCCCTTTGTATGTACTGGTATAGTTATGATTCCAACACACACACACACAAACACACACACATCAACAGCAACAGCAATAGTCCATTGATCTTTGCAAACATCAGTAAGAGTGAACTTACTGTAAGAGTGAACAGAAATTTTCTGTCTTATTATCTGAGGTTGAAACGGCTTTTTCTCAGACACCATGTGCTGTTGCAAAAAGGCCCATCCTTCTCTTCAAAGGAAACCTCACCTGAATACAGCTTCTCTCTCTCTCTCTCTCTCTCTCTCTCTCTCTCTCTCACTGATTCCCTATCTATCTCCTCTTTTTGTTCTCCCTTTTTCCTTTTTTGTCTAGCCATCTCCATCTCTCTCTCTCTCTCTCTCTCTCTCTCTCTGTCTGTGTCTCTCTCTCTGTCTGTGTCTCTCTCTCTCTCTCCCGCTCATCATCCCTTCTGAATCTGACCAGGGAGAGAGCTGACCAACTCTCTCTCTCTCTCTCTCTCTCTCTCTCTCTGTTGCCACTGTTACCGCGGCAACCGGGTGGGCGGTGAGCGAGAGCAGCATGCATTGTGTGAACTTGAGTGCTTCACGCTGGTGTCAGTGTGCTTTGCCTCACACTGGAATAGACATACAAGGAATAACAGACACAAAGAGAAAGAGAGAGAGAGAGAAGGAGACAGAGAGAAAAAGAGAAAAGAGGGAGGGAGGGAGGACAAGCAACCGGGAGGCACTGCAGCCATTAGAGAAGGCCCCAGTAAAGAGGCCTGGGGTGCAGTGTACCAGGGCCTAGAGGCACACTATAAGGAGAGAGGAAAGTTATAAACCAGACAGTGTGAAAGACTGGGCACTCAGACAAAACTAGAATGAGGAAATCTTCCCTCCCTGTCACAAAACCAGTCAATAGATTCTTGGCTCTGGGTGTGGATGGTTCCGGAACAAAACCCCCTTACACAAAACTCACCTCAATCTCGCCCCATCCCGTCCCATCAAACCGCGCCACGGATCCATTTACATCTATATTTACGTATTTAGCAGATGCTTTTATCCAAAGCGACTTACATTTTGTCAGCTATCAATTGTTCAGTCTCCACTAGAGCAACTTAGGGTTAGGTGCCTTGCTCAGGGGCACTACAGTGGCAGCATCAAACCTACAACGTTTCAGGCTACTTGCACACTAGCCAGGTTCCTTAACCGCTACGCTACCACCGGATCCACCGCTTCCCCGCCCAGCCACCTCCTTCTCAGCCCTTCATCTTTAGGAAAGGTTTTCGGGGCGCGTCAAACACACAAGGGTCTCAAAAGGCAGCACAGGCGCACCCATGCACGCATTCTCTCTCAGCCAGGTTAGCGGAGGATCAATCAGCACCCCGCCCACCCACCCACCCACCCAGACCAGCGCCTGCGCCTGCGCCCACGCAGGAAGCTGCTCAAGGTTTGGAGGGGTCTTATCCACACGCCAAGCCGTGGCCTCGTTAGGTTTAGAACTGGAAAAAAAAAACATGAAGGCAATACAAAATACGTCTGTGGTGCATCTGATGAAATCTGAAATGTGTTTGGAGTAGATTGAGGGGGGGAAAAGGAATGATGAAATTAATATTGGAGCAGGTGAAACCTTTGGCTGCTGGGTTGAGTCTTGGCTAAGGCCAAGGCTTCTCTCTGTGGCATCCCAGTCTTGGACACTGATGGTGTTCCGTGGGGTATAAATCCAGTGGATTAACTCTAAAACATCTAAGGCATTTGCACAAGGTGTGACCACTGCAATTACAATTTAGCTCAGCATTCTGGGCCCCTGTTCCCTGCATTTTTGGACCCAATCTGAGTGTGTTGGTATGCTGTGGTTTCATGGGTACCCTCTGACTTAATATTTCCACAATATTCACTTTTTTAATGCCCCTGAGCCTTGACATTTTTATTTCCACAGCTTGCTGATGTTTATTTCTTGAGCAGACAGAGCCCTTGTTGTCCTTGATATTTACCTGCCCTGTGTGTTGTTTCCTGTCTCCAGCAGCCTGTACAGACAGTGACCTGCGAAGCCTGGCCTCCCGCCTCAAGGACTGGTTTGGAGTTCTGCACCAGGATGCCAACAGAGACCTCAAGACATCCACTGACAACACTCAAGGCCGTAAGTAATGGTTATGTTGTGTCTTTTATTTGTGTGTGTGTGTGTGTACTTCACCTCTCCTACTGTGCCCACATGGAGACTCACACGCACACACACACATACACACACACAACACACACAAACTGAACAAAAGTAAGGCGATTTAACAGAAGCATTATCCAAGGCATCAGAGATTGACACATTTTGAGTCCTAAAACCAGGCCTACCATTTCAGTGACATCCCAGTTGCACACACACATACACACACACACACAACCACAACCACCACATTCAGCTTCTCTCTGTCCCTCCCTCTGCAGACTTTGACACCAGCATCCTGCCCATCTGTAAGGACTCTCTGGGCTGGATGTTCAACAAGCTGGACATGAACTATGACCTGCTGTTGGACCACACGGAGCTAAGCGCCATCTACCTGGACAAGTACGAGCTGTGCATGCGGCCGCTCTTCAACTCCTGCGACTCCTTCAAAGACGGCAAGCTCTCCAACAACGAGTGGTGTCTCTGCTTCCAGAAACCAGAGGGTGAGTGTGGAAAACAGGGAAGAGAGAGAGAGAGAGAGAGAAGGAAAGAGAGAGGGGGGAGAGTGAGAAGGAAAGTTTGTAATGCTGTGTTTTTTTCCTGTGTTTCAGGTCTCCCATGCCAGAACGAAATGAACAGGATTCAGAATCAAAGCCGACGGAAGCCCGCATTAGGTGATGTGATCAGTGCAGTGTGGCAAAAATGTCGTTTTATGGATGACTGGGTGTGTGTGTGTGTGTGTGTGTGTGTGTGTGTGTGTGTGTGTGTGTGTGTGTGTGTGTTCATGTGTATGTATGGGTGTGTATGTATGTATGTGTGACTGCACATGCTTGAGTGTGTGTGTGTATATTCCAGTCTGGGACCACATGGGTATATAAATGTCTACAACTGTCTATGTGTGTGCATATACCAGTCTTCTTTGTGTGTGTGTGTATGTGTGTGTGTGTGTGTGTGTGTGTGTGTGTGTGTTCACATGAAGGTGAGCGGGGAAGTCTGTTCTCCCACTTTGGGCATATAATTGATTTGAATTATTATGGCCTTCTGCTCTCCACTCTGATTTATGAGCAGCGGCACTTGATATTTTCCCCCGCGATCAATAACCGCTGCGCCCGTCGACATTCCCTCCCACAGCTACCCCCACCCCACCCACTCACCCACCTACCCCGTCCCCTCCACCCAATAGACATCAATAATCACGCATAATCATAATAGTGTCATAACTCACCTGCAAACGAACTCTGAGAAATGACCGCTGCCTGTATAGGTGTGATGTGTGTCTGTGTGCCTGATTGTGTGTGTGTGTGTATATTCATTTCCAGGTGCATGTCCATGATAAGGTCATGTCTTTGTGTGTGTGCATGTGTGTGTGTGTGTATATGCGTGGGGAGGGGAGTGATAGCACTCACCTCTTTAGGGAGCGGATGTGAAAATGAAATCACAGTTACAGACAGCCGATAGGTCGACCTAAGCAGGATTTATGAGTGGTGTCTTCATGCAGCCATCGGCTAATTCATCGCGCGACGTTAGCTGGGGCACCACTCCGCTGCAGCGTCCTGGGCACTTTTTATTACACCTAATTTGATTTCTCTTTCTCTCTGTATATTGTGGGTTTTGCCGTGTTATCGAGAGCGGAGATGATTTTTTCGATGTCCCAAGTCTCGCTTTCTTGTGAAGGGAAGGGGCACGCTGTTGCTGCAAGATTGAGTTATGCATTTTTAATGATACACCGGAGCCGGCATTACTCTGAGATGTAATTATATTTGATTATGCCTGAAACGATATATTAGTCTCTTTCTGTTTGCTTACCCCTGTGCTGTTTCTTTTTTAGCACTTTTCTTCCAACTTCCAACCCTCGCTTTTTTTTCCTCTCTCTCTCTGCTTCTGTCTCTCTCTCTCTCTCTCTCACACACACACACACCCTTGCTTTTTTTTCCTCTCTCTCTCTGCTTCTGTCTCTCTCTCTCTCTCTCTCTCACACACACACACACACACACACACACACACATATACACATACTCATTCTCACTCACTAACACTCTCCCCCCACTTTCTCTCCTTCTCTTTCTCTCTCTTTCTCTCACACACACACACACACTCATTCTCACACTATTTCTTTTTTTCTCTCTCTCTCTATCTCTCTCTCTCTCTATCCCACTATCTCTTTATCCCCCCAGGGGCCTATATTCCCAGGTGTACTGATGAGGGCTACTACAAAGCAACCCAGTGCCATGGGAGTCAGTGCTGGTGTGTGGACAAGTATGGCAATGAGATCGCTGGCTCCAGGAAACAAGGCAACCCCACATGTGGTATGTGCTCGTCTGCGTGTGTGTCTGTGCAAACACAGACTCACAACACACACACATCTATAGTGTCCAGAGCACTTCCATTTTCAAGGAATTTCTGAAAGATTTATATAGAAATGTCACTTTTAAAATGTCTGTCTGCCACACACACACAGACAGCCTATATACATTATTTACTGACAGTCACACATACACATTCATACACACTCACACATAAACACACATACATAGGTTCATGGAAACACCACACAACCAGATTGAAGTGTGACTTCCAGGCATTGTGTGTGTGTGTGTATACGTGTACTGTGGTGCCAAACACTAAGGGTGTTCACAGCTATGCCTCCAGACACACAGGAGGTGTCAGTGCTGTGATCATCAAACACGTGCTGGTACTGTGAGAATGTGTGTGTTTGTTTTTGTGTTTGTGTCTGTGTCTTGCGTGTGTGTGTGTGTGTGTGTGTGCACATGCACACAAGAAGCTCCTATGACAGTCGTGGCTCTATTATGACATTTTTTAAGCTCAGCTTATTACAGTGGCAGGAATGCAAGCAGTGCACACACACACACAGGCACACACACACACACACACACACACACACAGGGAAAAGATCCTGCGATTCTCTGACAATACTGCACCGCCAGGAAAATATGCCAACTGGGAAGCCCACTGCAGGTGTAATAGGCTGCATTCACACACAGCCTTTATGCAGAAATTGCTTTCTCTATTTCGGCTTTGTCTGTTTGGATGCCTTCTGTGTCGTGTGTGGGTATGTGCGTGTGTGTGTGAATATGTGTAAATTTGCCATTTATGTACTGATATGTGTATGTTTGTTTGTGTGTGTGTGTGTGTGTAAACTCCAGCAGAGGAAGACCAGGAGACGTCTGGTGATTTTGGGAGTGGAGGCGCTGTGATCTTACTGGATGATCAGGAGGAGGAGCCTCGTGTCAATGGGCATGTCCGACAGAAGGAAAGACGAGGCAGACTCCGCCCCCGCGGTGCCATCGAGGATGACGAGGACGAAGACGACGAAAAAGATGATGAGATTGGCTACCTGTAGTAGTCTCTCTCTCTTTCTCTCTCTCCCCTCCCTCTCTGTATCTCTCCCTCTCTTTCTCTTTCTCTCTCTTTCATTGGCCAACCAGGGACCCCAGTTCTACTGCACAAATCCAAAGCCATTCCAGTTTCTCCTCTTTTCCAGAACCATCATTCATCCATTCCCCCCCCCCCCCCCGACATTTCCTCTTCTCCACATACTGTTCACAACTCTTGTACTCATAATTATTGGACTCTGTGGAATCAGTAAGGACTCTTTTGGTGACCTTTAAAGCCAGTATCACTAAAGAACTATGTCCCTGTTTCTCTTTTTCTCCATATTTCTCTATGGAACCTCTTCCAACTGTTCTTGTCAAACATTTCCATGTTCTCTGTTCTCCTGAGCTCTCTCTCTCTCTCTCTCTCTCTCTCTTACTCTCTCTCTTTCTCTCCTAATCTCTGTCTGCTCTGTCTCTGCTCTGTCTCTCTCTCAGTCTCTCAGTCTCTCAGTCGAGCTTCCAGGCTGACTGAAGCCAGAGAGGTATTGGATGTATATGTTTTACCCTCCATCAAATTGGCAGCATTTGCTCTTGCCTCTCTCATGATGTTCTCAAAGGGAGGCATTCTAGAGTGTTCTACCATGAATGTGTGAGATACGTGTTAGGAGAACCACGTGTAAAAAAAAAAAACATCGGTTGACCTCTTTCACAGCATGTTTCCAGGAACACTTAAGGTCGCGGTTAGAGAACATTTAGTAACTTAACAGTGAGTTTGGTTTTTATATTTTGCCCCATCCCTTCCAAATGCATGTCTGCCCATTGTGAAAGGGAAATGAGAGAGTTGGGTTGGCAGCTTGAGTTTTGTTTTTGTTTTGTTTTGTTTTGAGACAAACAAGAAAAACAAGAAATATAGTGAAGCCACACTGTTTCAAAGTACATTTTGTGATACTGGTGACGTTTGCTGCTTCATTGTACCCTCTGTCGATGAATTCTGATGCCTCAGCCTTCCTGTCCATGTGATGCTCTTTGTGTTTGGTCCCTCTCACCCCTCGCTTAGACAAAAGACAAATACATTTGTGTGGGAGATATTTTTGTCCTTGAGATGGAGGGCGCCTATCCACTAGGCGCCCTCCGTCTGACCATTACTGACCAAATGCGATCAGAAACTCATTCAGTCAGTTCAGTTTTTTATTTCTGTTTTTAACCTCTTTGCTCTTGAAGAGGCTTTTAGAGGTTGCTCTCCATTGGCCACATTCAGCTGGATTGTTTGGCATCTCTGCCCTTTTTGTTTGTGGATGATCCTGTGTGTGTGTGTGTGTGTGTGTGTGTGTGTGTGTGTGTGTGTTATTTCCCACCACAGCTGACCTGAGCAGGTGCGATGGACATTTTTTGTGAGAACGGCACAAATCAGCTGGTCATTGGTTCTGACCTTTTCAAAGACACACAAAGAGCTTGAAGAAACGAATTGTAATGAAAGTACAGGAACAGAACGGAAGTGAACAGAAGAAATATATATATTGTACTGTGCTCTTCTGTCAACTCCTGTCATTGCTTAGAGAAGAAAATGTCCTGCACCAGTTTTAAATGTCAGTGGAAAGCTACAGAGAAGATCTGACAGAACTTTCTAGAGTTCACATAAGGTCTGTACATATAAGTACGTTTCACAGAAAATGTAATGCTATTGCTAACAAATTGGTAACACTTACAAATTAGGAGTACACTAGCATCTACAGTGTACATCTGTATACGTAGCTCCATTCAACTTTTAAAATGGCTGCCCCAGATGATGGTATTGATGTCAGTGAGTTTCTCACACTCTCTTTTTTTTCTCTCCCTCTCTCTCTCTCTTTCTCTTTCTCTCTCATTCTTTCTCTCTTTCTGTCTCACTCTCTGTCCCTTCTGTGTGTGTGTTGCAGGCTGGTATTTCTGTCGTCTCATAAATCTCTTTATGACTATTCATTACCAGGCTCATATCGCAACAGCAGCAGGTAATCGATGCGTAGCATTAGCCCTCCACGGTGCGAAGCTTGTTAAGTGCCTCTCGCTGATTTAGTGAGGGGCGTTGAGGCCCAGGCGACACTAAGTCCGAGCGGCAGACCTGAAATCAAAACCCTCCTGCTTAAATTAGACAGATTTGAGCAAACACAGATTTCACATCATCTGATCTATGGATTGAGTTAACCAAGCTCAACAGCAAGCTCAAGGTTTTCTGTTCCATTCTGTTCCTTTAGCTTTAGCCTTTCTGTCTATTTTTATGGACATCTTGGAGTGCATTAGCATTCTGACTTGGGCATCTCAGCACCTATTGATACATGTTTTATTCCTGTCTGTGTATGTGTGTGTGTGTATGTGTGTGTGTGGGTGGGGAAGCGTCAAAGTCAAAAGAGAAGCCCTACGGGGTTGAGGAGCATTTCCAGTTGGCTCTTGCATCTCCAAGGAGAGGGATGATACGACTGGTGATCAGGGGAGCACCAGGGGCTGATGGGTAATAGGAGGCCATTAGACGCCTGAGGTAGGAGGCTTTCATCTTGGCCGACCTCCCACGGGACCCTGCAAAGTGAAAGGAGGCCTTAAAGAGGGATATCATGTTGGCTTCAGCAAGTCTGCTCTCTCTTTCTCTCTCTCTCTTTCTGTCTTTCTCATGTAGTCATTCCCTTTCTCCCTTTTCTTCACCTTTTGTTACTCCTGCTGCCACAGTATATCTCTCTCGCTGTTCCCAGTCAAAATTTCTCTGATTCATCATTTTCCCCTGTTCTCTCTCTTCTTTGACCTCTGCACAGATTTCTCTCTCTCTCTCTCTGTCTCACACACACACACCACACACACACACTTACATTGAGAAGTCATAGCCCACTCATCGTACATGTTTGACAGCTATCACGTGTGAGAGCTCTGAAACTTTTAACAGCAAGTGTAATGAGAGCCATCTGTCTTGCTGTTTCTGTTTTCCTCATCAGCTGTCTGCTAATGTTAAACCATACTCTAGACATTCTATGATTGATCTCCTCCTTCCAAAATGAACTTGTTGAGTATTTATGGATGCTGTGTTGCTGTTACAACACACACACACACACACACACACACACACATTCACATGGGCTCTGGTCTCTCTCTCTCTCTCATATACACACACACACACACACACACACACACAAACACTGATCTCTCGATCTGATCTTGTTCTCCCTAAACACTAACAATGTGATTGCTGATATGTTGTCGTTGGCCCTATATTGTGCTCGTAGCCAGCTCAGCGCCTCTGAGAGCTGAGTATCTTTAACCTATTCTGACGTGCCCTGGCTCATGTCATTGCATCCCTGTCAATCTATTTTTTTATTGTGGTGTGTTTATGACCTGAGTTCAGAGGTCATTTCTACAGACGATTACAAACCATACAGACGTATACCCTGCAAATGCACTACAATCTCCCTTTCCTTGACCGGCACATGTAAACAGTTAATGGCCATATTTGCAAGAGTTTCCTTTGTTAATTCTATATATTTTTTACTTTGTAAAGAATAAGAAAAAAAGTACTATCTGACCATGAGATGTAATATTATATACATTAGTGTGGCTTTGTCCATTTGCATTGCAAAGACTGAGTGTGTATAAACCTGTAGTCCTGACTGTAGTAATAGACTCCCTCTCCTCTCCTCCTCTTCTCTCTCCCACACTCCTTTTTTCTGCTTCTTTGTAGTGTAGTGAAGTTTTATTTTTTACTTTCAGTATCTGTCTCTCTCTTCTGTCCCGGTTACGACCCCCCCCCCTCCATCCCCACCCAAACCTCCACCCTCCACTCCTTCATCTTCTGGAGTCCAAATGGAATGTTGATGTGCTGAGCTGATGATTTTTTTTTTTTTCTGATTTTAACTGTAAAGAAAAGAACATAAATTCCATAACGAGATATGAAAATGATGTTTGTCTGAAATAAAACTCGAGTCTGTCCTGTCCTGTTCTCATGTGTGTCTGGTGTTATTTTTTTCTAGGGTTACCTAATTAAGATATGGAGATGCCTTGTAGTGAAGTCTCCTAGTAGCCATCCAGGAGTCAACTAAGCAGAAACCTCTATTAGCAGGTTTACGACTTCCAGTAGGTTAACTTGGCCAGATTTATCACTTAACTACTATACCCCCCTGGACTTGCACTGTCAGATTTGAGAAGGAAACCCAGACCGCCAATTGTCAGTGATGCTACCTACATGCCCATTTAACCAGGGGAGGTGTGTCTGAGGATGTATGGGACGATATACAGGCAACAGTTAATGAGTGTATACAGATCCCAGTGAACACAGAGCTGTGTTGCATGGTAACCACACTCCGCTGACACCTTCTAAAGGACGTGCTAGCAACGAAAGCTAATCTATAAGTACCCAGGGGATTTAGCGTCTTTGCAAGTCTGCCAAAGAATTTCTGAGCTTAATATTGTGTGTTCTGAGTGTGGTGTAGGACTGTGCTGTCTAAACAAAGTCAGTTAAGGATCCATCTGTTTGTTGGCCAGCTTCAAAAAGATGGCAGGTCACTTCACATAAGCAAAGTAAGGAAAAGAAGCCTGAGAGGCTACAAATCTGCTGTTTCCCTCCGAGACGTGACAGGAAAGGTGGAGTCTCTGGTGCACACTTACAGCACTGCAACACTGACTAGCCAACTGAGTCTCACTTTTTGATGCAGACGCAAACTGATATGCTAACTTTTTGTACTTCCAGCAGAGTTAATTCCAAGATGCCAGGGTACACTGTCAGTGAAACTGATCATATATTGTGGATGGCAATCAACTTGATATAGCTGTCAAGAAATGAGCCTTCTTTATCATTGCTTTACTGTAACATTGCTACAGTAGCAAATAGGTAGGTCTAATCAAACATGTCACAGCTCACTGATATTGTTTGATTGAATACCACTCATGGAAGATTGGATACAAACAGCCTCATCACTCTTGTACATCCATCACCCACATTCACTTGTGTAGCAAACCTACCTGCTAGCAAGTTTCAACAAATGGTCTGCTTGAGAAACTGTGTGAGTTGAAACTGTGCCTCGCCAAGAGGTCGTATAGGGGGAGCTGAGAGAACCTTCATTCACCCATGAGTCATTTAGCCATCAAAGTGACTACGAAGCTGGTCAATTTGCCAGTAAAAACAGCATTAAATCTTGTTTCGTGACCCTTCAACACGATTGTGTGTTTTAGAGAGTGTGTGTGCGTGTGTGTGTGTAATTCTGGAGTCATGTGGTGAGGAAAGCCACATTCATCAGAGACCATGAGTGACCCTATTTGAACAGCTGACACTGCCCACATGCACTGAGGCAGTCTTTCAGCACAGTGGCAGCTGGACGCCAAAAAAGATGGCCTCATGATGGCGCGTATTAATGTTCTCCAGAGGCCATGTGTATGCGAGGTGACTTTAATTTGTCTCCTGCCCCTTCACCAGAGGAGAGGTCAGTGTGCAAATTTATGGCCTTCCTTGATGTCTCCCATCACTTGCTATTGAGCCTGCTCTGTCATCTGTCTGAATTAACTCCCTCCTCGAACAAACGGCAGTGACATCATCCTTTTGTCTTTGTTTAATATGCTTTATTCCACTATCGATTTTGTAAGACCTGCTTCATTCTGTTTGATTCATGAGGGCTTGGGGGGGGGGTCATGTTCATTCCTGCAAGGCTGTCTGTGAGTCAACCACCCTCTTCCCCTGGCCCCCATTCTCTCTCGATACTTCTCATCCTCCTGTTCCCAACTCCCTACCCCCTGGACATTGAGCATTGAGCTATTTTGCTCTCTCTCTCTCCTTCTCTGTCCCTCTCTCTTTTTCCATCTCTGTCCTTCTCTGTCCTCTCGCTCTCCCTCTCTGTCCCCCCCTCTCTCCCTCTTTGACACCCTCTCTCTCTCTGTCTTTCTCTCGTTCTCTTTCTCTCTCTCTCTCTCTCTCTCTCTCTCTCTCCACAAGCTCTCATTCTCTCAGACCTCCTGACTGTCTCTATAACCTCACATCTTGTGTTGGAGTCAGAATGCTCATTTAATCTTTTTTGCTCTCTGTGCCTCTCTGTTTGATTTCTTTCCCCCATGTCAAACGTGATGGAAAAAAGGGTTGCCATGGGAATCTTTTTTGGGCCTCATCACATAAAATATGCATAAGTCAGTGGTCACAGCGCCTCCAAAATGCAGATATGACAAGTTGTTGGGTCTTTTTTTTTTTGCAACTCGCTTGGAGACATTATCCATCTGGATGGTTTGAAATGGCTGACTGCAACATGTCATGTTTCTTCCGTGATTCTGCCGAGAAGTGAGACGTCCAAGTGGTCCGCAGGGATGTGTGGATGGAGTGGGCATATGCACACACTCATGTTTTCCCCAGAGGATGTGCATAACAATTAGTGTCCGTCTGGACTCAACTGGTATTATGAGCTGATGCGCCATAGAAAGGCTTCAGTCTACAAAAACAACAGACATTTGTTGAAGTTATTCAAATATCTTTTCACAAAAACAAGTCATATTTGTCTTTTCAGCTTTATTCTACTGTCAAGGCAAAGACTGCACAAGGACTTTAGTGTTATTATAAGCCCTAGCAAGGATTCAGGAGTACAATAACATCAGAGATGTTTTGAGGTTTTTCAAATATCACAAAACAAGCCATATTTTTTTCCTTTGAAAGTGTTTTTTTTCCAAAAAACATCCCAGTGAAACCTTCTCAGAACCATGAAGCCGGCACGCTTAGATATTTTGTAGGATATCTGGCACATGAACTTTTAGCTGTGAGTTTTATTTTCAAGCCATCTTGCTTGTGACATATACACCACCCAATTCAAGACGGTCTCTCTTTCCACAATTTCCTGTTAGGGAGAAAAAAAAACTGATCTGACACACAACCCTGAGCCTTTTGATCTTCCTCATTCCTCCGACAGAGAGAAACTTTGTACTCCAAGAGGCTTTTCCTGCCATGGATTGGCCATATGTGACCTCCATCACATGAATCATTGAGACAGACAGGGACTTCCACCTCTGTTAAATAGCGGCGATTTAGTCTAATCCTGCGTGCTAATAAACTCTGAATAGGTACATACTCCGGACAGGATGGAGACTCGACCCCTTGCCTCCGAAGCTCTAATTTATATTTATGACACTGTGGCTCTTAAATTCTTCATTAATCCACTTAATATTTCAGCGCAGGAGCATAAATCTTGGCTGTGACTCACCGAGGGAGAAAAAAGGATGAGAGAGGAGAGAGAGATGTGACAGGAATGCCGCTGTGGAGATTAAACAGGAACAAAATAAAAGGGGAGACGGATTGACCATGGACGTTTATGTGAACTCCGAGTGCTCCTAGACTTCATGGGAGAGGGAGTGACAAGCTTGTTGCTATCTTGTTTCTCTCACACTCTCTCTCTCTCTCTCACACACATACATACACACACACACACATGCATGCATAATCACACACATACAGACACATAAGCACATTGAGCATACACACAAACATGCATACTCACATAGTACGTAGGCCCACAGACACAGACACACACATGCCCACACAAACACACACACACATACACGCACTTTGCTGGGGCAGGAGTTTGGGGAGATTTATGTTCAGTTCAGGTTCTCTCTACTGAGACAAAAAATAGAACTGGGAGGATTACTGTCTCCCCTAAGAGCTGATAGCAGCAGTGGACTGGCTTAACAATATCACCTACTTCTGTGCTGTGCTTCAAAGGGGTCGGCAAAAATAGCTGCCACCCATCCCAGACAAGGACTACTGCACTGAGGAAGCACACAGGTGTCTGATCTCCTTGGACTGATCCACGAGCGCCTTGCTCTCATCTGCAGCCTACCTAGACAGTACGGAAAGAGAAAGAGGGAATGTGTATGTGTGTGTCTGTGTGTGTTTGTGTGTGTGTGTGTTTATGTGTATGTGTGTTTAATTGTATGAAAATGTGTCTCCTTTGAAATGGATTTCAGGTAGTCTCTGTTGGGAAAAACACAGATATATATCTTGTTCCAGCAAACAGACACACATACATGCGCACACACGCACACACACACACACAAACACACACATACACTTACATGTAAATGCATACATCCTTAAAGTGATGGTCAGTGATGAGGTAGGGCTGCCCTTGAAAACCTGAAAGCAAAACCCCACCACACCACCGGCACAGCAGATGGGCACAGATGGAAAATGGAGGAGAGCGGACCTGATGGCATCTGTGTATGTGTGTGTATGTGTGTATGTGTGTATGTGTGTATGTGTGTGTATGTGTGTATGTGTGTATGTGTGTATGTGTGTGTGTATGTGTGTATGTGTGTATGTGTGTATGTGTGTGTGTGTGTGTGTGTGTGTATGTGTGTGTGTGTGTGTGTGTGTGTGTGTATGTGTGTATGTGTGTGTGTGTGTGTGTGTGTGTGTGTGTGTGTGTATGTGTGTGTATGTGTGTATGTGTGTGTGTGTGTGTATGTGTGTATGTGTGTATGTGTGTATGTGTGTATGTGTATGTGTGTGTATGTGTGTGTGTGTGTATGTGTGTATGTGTGTATGTGTGTGTATCTGTGTATGTGTGTATGTGTGTGTGTGTGTGTTTATGGCCGTGTGGTTAGGTTTGAGTATATGATGGCCTCTGTAATAACAGCCCTTTTGAGTTTCACCCTGGCAGATGCCAGATAACACACACACACTCTCTCTCTCCCTCAGCGTCCCACCACACACACACTCTCTCTCTCTCCCACAGCGTCCAACCACACACACTCCTGCCTTTGATTTCATCCCATTATTGCCATTACACAGGACACAACACCCAGATAACTAAGCAAGAAATAACCCCATAATCACTTTTCTCACAGCACCTCACATTGTTTTCCTCTTTTTATGTCGCTTCAAGAGGAAGCAGCAGGCAGTCTTTAAGTTTGCCAGTGAAGTTTACTGCTGTCCTGCCTTTGCCTGCCACTCTGTGGAAACATATATAGACTTTGACAGGCAAGGTGTGACTTGATCGAGACCTTTAGTGTTCTCCGATGGGGACGCTGATCAGCTTTTTGCCGTATAGGACAAGGGAACAGACAAGCAATCCACCAGTCAGATAAGGGTTGTTATTGCCACTGGGGGATGATGGATTGCTGAGTGTATTGGAGGCAATCTTTCACAAAGACAGACTTGTCACAAAAATGTGCTGAGTCATTTTTCCTCTTTGCAGTGCATAATGATAGGGAAATTGACTTTTTCTTTCTTTCTCTGTGTGATCTGTCTATCTATGTGTCTATCTATGTATCTATCATCCACCTATCTATCTATCCATCTGGCTACTGTATCTATCTGTTTGTATGTTCACATGCCCTTGAATGTGCTTGTGTGTGTGTGTGTGTGTGTGTATGTGCGTATTTGCATATTTGTTTGCACACCTGTGTAGCTCTCAGAGAGACGGCAGCATGTTCTGAGGACAAACACAGCCGCCCCTCTGTTTCTCCCCCAAACCTGCCATCCAGGAGCCGTTCCAGCCTCCCACCTTATTGCAGTGCCACACACCTGCCAAGCTGGGCTGAGGCCGGGGCTGGGGCTGGCACGCGCTTAAAGTTGAGCACCTCAGAGAGAATCAGCGAGTGGTGTATAGTTTCTTAACTCGCCCGTTCCAGACGTGCGATCAGCAGTCCAAACTACAGCAGCAGCAGCAGCCAGCCTGCCATCCAGGCAGCGTGACAGTAAACAGATTTCTGTCCTTTATTACGCCTGCCTTCCCCTTCAAATCACAATCTCACATCTGTCCAGACTGAGCAATACCGCCACTGGTCTGCTGAGCCAACTCATCTCCCTGTTTTGAGAGATATGTGAATTTCAACTCAGTAACAACACTGATGCTCCGAGTTTTGTAGATGTTTCTCCATTGTAATAATATAGATTTTTTTCTGTCCTCTGAACTCAATCAGTGTGTAGCCTGTAGTGTTTACCTATAGTGTTTACCTGTAGTGTTTATTAGTGTTTCACATAAGTCTTGAGTGTTCATTTTCAGGTGAGACAAGACAACCCAGACTAGGTAAAGGATAAGGCTCATCTCTCTTACCCTCACCGCTCTAATGAGATCCCAAACCAAAGATGGAAACAAACAATTCAATACACTTACTCTTTTCAATTGCATATGATCATGGTGCCACCTAGTGGAAGAATGCTGTAAGGATTTCACAATGTGTGTCTGTTCTCTTATTTATCTCTTGTCTAAAACAGTCAAGATCACAATTCCTCAACATAAGAGGCATCTACAGTTCCAGAATAGGAAATATAAATAACAGCTAGTTTGTTTCAGAAACAAGACACAAGCAATCTCAGTCAATGCACTGTAGTTTACACCATATGGATCTGAAATTAGCTTGTTTGTTTCTGTTTTTCAATACAAGCAGCATAGTCAGTTATATTAGTCTAAAGAAAATGTAAAGACATTTGAATACAATAAGTCTTTCTCATCTAATTACTGCTCAGTCACGTTGTTACAGGGAAACTATATCCACAGTGTGTTGGGTTAAAATGGCAATAATTTAAGATGCCACCTTCTAGACACAAACACTCAAGTGACTGTTTTTGCCAACGGCTATTCAAGACATTATGCTCTCATCTTTTTGAGCATAATCAAAATAAGTTATTTAGCCCAGGGCCATCTCCCTTTTGTGCAGTTGAAGTGGTGCTTATTAAAATGAATCAGATTGTCCAATTGTTTAAGAGACCAAATTCAATTGGGTAGGCTATTTCTAGACAGAAGACATGATGAGGTTCAGAAACTGTTGAGATTGCAGCCTCTTTTAGGAGTGAATGTTCTGGCTTATAAGCAAACATGGGGGCTGGCTAATCTGGCTATCGCTGTTTGTCTCTTATAAAGTAAGTAAGCAAATAAATACCTCATTTTGCATTTTTGTTTGTCTTTTCTGATTTGCTGTTGTTTCACACTTCACTTGTGAAGATAACACTATTGATCACTGAGTAAATCTGAGCTTTAAAGCTCTCTCTTTTCTGGGTATCTGATATGTGTGCATTTGCTCAACATCCTGAGCACAGCTACAGAAATACTGTGGCTTTTTACTGCAGTTTGTAGGTACACTGGGTGTCACCAAGCAGACATGATTGGATGTGGAGTTTTTTGTTTAGCATTTTTGCCAGTTTTTCCACCATTGAATCTATCCATATCTTTCTGTCAGTTACCATATTCTAATATTTGTGTCAATGAGATGCAAAGACAAGAGCAAGCATGTCTCCCCAGGCATGTGTAATTAGCTTTCAGCTTTATCATTGGACCTCAATGTGTTCTAATTTCAGAACTAATGGAAATCGTTTTGTTAAAATATCCAGATATTGGTTCTCTTGCTGAACATTGTCTTGATTCGTAGCGAGGCGAAGTTTGGGAGACTGATGCTCCTGGCACAAAGCCAAGAACGGGGCACCGAAGAGAAGAGATAAATTACATCACCGGCCTCCCTCATCCTCATCCTCAGCCCTGCAACATAATCTACTGAAGAGAATTCAATCTATCCACAATGGAAGACGTATTCACTGCTTTTGCTAGTCTATGCTAAAAAGTCATGCATGTGTATATTGTAACACAAAGTTCATAGTTTTTGAGCAAGTAAGATTTTATGTAGTTGTAGGCCTATATATGTTACTAAAGCAGCCCAGTGCTACAGGTGGACACTTTAGAGGTATGCTGGTAGAGGACTACTTTTGGTATCACCTACAAATAAATTTCAAGAGGGTCATGTATAGATAATCACATATCAAATCACCAGCAAACTGCTTTATGTAGTTCAGTGGTTCGATATGATTAGATTTTGTTGTTCCCATGTTGCATGTCACACATTCTAGCGAGACGCCTATTAGTTGGAACTGAAATGAAGTTAGAACAGGTTTGTTCAGTGAATTTCTGTGGTGCTGTCTGGTTGATCCACTTTAGAATTTCCAATGCGCAGAACTGCAATATGTATGTAGTTGTACAATCTTTATTAAGGTCATCTCGACAAAGATTGAATATAAGTCTTGGGTACTCACACTACAATAAAGCATATTATGAACAGTAGTATTTGTTTGGGAATTGAGATTTAGAAAAGCTGCTAGTCAAATTACTCATGGTTGCATTTTGCTTCTCATATTACAAATGCAGGACCTGCACTCCTACTAAAGTATTTAGTAAAAGAAACCATCATGCATCCAAGTAGTTAACATTCATCAAACTATTTTTATTTTATGAAATGATAAATAGAAGTTTCTGAACAGCAAATGCAACTATGACACTGTGTCACACGGTTCATTCAGGAATAAGTACAGCTTGATCATGCTTTGAATTTCACTGGTTATTACATTTACTCATAACAGAGAGAGACAGAGGAATGTGGTCCTTGGATTCTGAAGAAGGGATAAAGTGGTTCTGTAAAGGTTGTGTGAAAAGCATAAAGAAGCGACTGTGGACCATTTACAAGATCAGCACTGTAGAAAGACATTGTACCGGCAGACCAGTCCAAAAACACACCCTAATCTCTCAAACGGGGGCTTTCAATCTCAATGGGCCTCCGCTTACAGGGGTCCACGATGTTGAAATACTGAGCAAAGAATTCATGGCCAAATGCAGTGCTCTGAAGACTCCAACACTTCTTTGTACCCACATCTTTAGTCATCAGTCCAACTGAGATTTCTGACTGACCTTTGCCACCCAATTCAGTCTCCCAGTAGCAACGTCCTGTCAGTCCTTCCTTGCAGACTGCCTCACCATGCTTCTTTTGAAAGCTAAGTGGTCGATGGTCACCTGGCCTTTGAATGACTTTGGTATTCCCATCAGTCAGAGATATGTTGCCATCAGTGGTTTCTGGGTCAAAGCTGAGGTTCACAGCATCTAGAATAACAATTGACAGAATATTAATAATGGTCGTAATGATAATGGTGGATTATTCAAGGCGATGGAATGAAAATAAATACTTTAAAATTAATATATTAGATGTTTGTTTCATTAGACAATTAATGTCTCTTATGGATAAATATAATGATTGTTGTGACAATACTGACATGATTAACTCTGATTACCATTAGCATAAATATAAAGTAAACTTGCACATACATTTTCTCAGTCCAGGTCTGTCTCTGTTCTGGCCATCATACTCCAAACTAAAGCAAAAGAAAAGAAAAAGTGAAAATTAAAGATGGAAATAAACAAAGCTGCTTTTTATGTCCTGTGAGGATTATCACTTACTGTAGTGTTTGTAGCTTGTTGCTGGAATCCTTCTGTAAAACAGATAAGAGCTGTTTCCCAGGCTCCTGTGGGTAGTTGTAACTCAGATCCAAGTGTTGAAGAGTTGTGTTTGTTTTCAAAGCCTTAGCCAATAAACAACAACCCTCTTCTATGACTCTACAACCTGACAACCTTTTAAGACAAACAGCACATTTAATTAGAAAAATTAATCAATGGTCTTTAAATATCAGATGCTATATTCAATGTTCAACCTACCCAAGTTTTCCAGTTTGCAGTGTGATTTCCCGAGTATTGTGGAGAGAATCTCTACTCCTGAAGTGTGGAGATCATTGTTATCCAAAACAAGCTGTCTAAGTCCAGACTGAGGTGACTCAAGGACAGAGCTCAGGAATGTACAACTGCTCCCAGTAAGACTGCAGTCACCTAGCCTGTGGCACAGAGCACAAAAGGAAGTAGAAGAAAAATAAGAACTGGCTGACAGCAGCACCTACACAGTATACAGTGTGGAAGGAAGTTACTAGAAAGACAACTGCTTGTTTTATAACCGCTTTTTAAAACAGCTATAAAACAATTTCATGGTACAAATTCACTAAAATCCACAAAGTACAAAATTACAAAAATCCACAAACCTTAGTTTTTCTATATTGCAATGTTCACTCAGAAGTGCCTTGCAGAGATGCTGAACTCCTTCATCCTGCAAAGCATTTCCACTCAAATCCATTTCTCTTAAGTGAGAGTGTGGACACTGAATGACTGAAGAGATGTCAGAACAGCTGACTTTGGTCAGATTACATGCCCTCAAGCTGAAAAGAGAAAACCATGTAGTTTCAAATTACATGGAAATCATGGAGTTTACATAGGTTGAAATATATTACTACCATCAGTGGAATTGTTAATATCACATGTACTGGACTCCATACACTTACATTAGCTTTTCCACTTTGCAGTTTTCATTTTTGAGGCCAGCAGAAAATAACTCAATCAAATCTTGTAAGTTGTTGTGGCTCAGATCCAATTCAACCAGGTGTGAGTCAACAGTCTGAAGTACTGACACAATGATCTCACAAGACGGTTCACTGAGATAGCATGCATTAAGTCTGCATTGACAAATGAATGGATAACATATGTCATCTGTGAGCTTTCAATAGACTAGAAAAGAAATTAAAAATTGGTCAGTTGTTTTAGACTTACATGGCACTCTTGCAAGACTTGACCACTGGTATTAATCGCTGCATTCCCATATCTGTTGTGTTGTATATTTTCATATCAAACACATCTTGTACCTTCTCTGACATTAGAAGCATATAGGCCAGGGCAGAACATTGATCTGGTTCTAAGATCATAGAATCACTCAGCATCTTCTCAGAGCTCATGACCTTCTGAACCTCCTCAACAAATGAGTCGTCATTCATCTCATGAAGACAACGGAACAGGTTGATCGTCCTCTCGGGTGACGGACTCTCTCTTATCTTCCTCCTTAAGCCATCTCCCTTTTGTGCAGTTGAAGTGGTGCTTATTAAAATGAATCAGATTGTCCAATTGTTTAAGAGACCAAATTCAATTGGGTAGGCTATTTCTAGACAGAAGACATGATGAGGTTCAGAAACTGTTGAGATTGCAGCCTCTTTTAGGAGTGAATGTTCTGGCTTATAAGCAAACATGGGGGCTGGCTAATCTGGCTATCGCTGTTTGTCTCTTATAAAGTAAGTAAGCAAATAAATACCTCATTTTGCATTTTTGTTTGTCTTTTCTGATTTGCTGTTGTTTCACACTTCACTTGTGAAGATAACACTATTGATCACTGAGTAAATCTGAGCTTTAAAGCTCTCTCTTTTCTGGGTATCTGATATGTGTGCATTTGCTCAACATCCTGAGCACAGCTACAGAAATACTGTGGCTTTTTACTGCAGTTTGTAGGTACACTGGGTGTCACCAAGCAGACATGATTGGATGTGGAGTTTTTTGTTTAGCATTTTTGCCAGTTTTTCCACCATTGAATCTATCCATATCTTTCTGTCAGTTACCATATTCTAATATTTGTGTCAATGAGATGCAAAGACAAGAGCAAGCATGTCTCCCCAGGCATGTGTAATTAGCTTTCAGCTTTATCATTGGACCTCAATGTGTTCTAATTTCAGAACTAATGGAAATCGTTTTGTTAAAATATCCAGATATTGGTTCTCTTGCTGAACATTGTCTTGATTCGTAGCGAGGCGAAGTTTGGGGGAGACTGATGCTCCTGGCACAAAGCCAAGAACGGGGCACCGAAGAGAAGAGATAAATTACATCACCGGCCTCCCTCATCCTCATCCTCAGCCCTGCAACATAATCTACTGAAGAGAATTCAATCTATCCACAATGGAAGACGTATTCACTGCTTTTGCTAGTCTATGCTAAAAAGTCATGCATGTGTATATTGTAACACAAAGTTCATAGTTTTTGAGCAAGTAAGATTTTATGTAGTTGTAGGCCTATATATGTTACTAAAGCAGCCCAGTGCTACAGGTGGACACTTTAGAGGTATGCTGGTAGAGGACTACTTTTGGTATCACCTACAAATAAATTTCAAGAGGGTCATGTATAGATAATCACATATCAAATCACCAGCAAACTGCTTTATGTGGTTCAGTGGTTCGATATGATTAGATTTTGTTGTTCCCATGTTGCATGTCACACATTCTAGCGAGACGCCTATTAGTTGGAACTGAAATGAAGTTAGAACAGGTTTGTTCAGTGAATTTCTGTGGTGCTGTCTGGTTGATCCACTTTAGAATTTCCAATGCGCAGAACTGCAATATGTATGTAGTTGTACAATCTTTATTAAGGTCATCTAGACAAAGATTGAATATAAGTCTTGGGTACTCACACTACAATAAAGCATATTATGAACAGTAGTATTTGTTTGGGAATTGAGATTTAGAAAAGCTGCTAGTCAAATTACTCATGGTTGCATTTTGCTTCTCATATTACAAATGCAGGACCTGCACTCCTACTAAAGTATTTAGTAAAAGAAACCATCATGCATCCAAGTAGTTAACATTCATCAAACTATTTTTATTTTATGAAATGATAAATAGAAGTTTCTGAACAGCAAATGCAACTATGACACTGTGTCACACGGTTCATTCAGGAATAAGTACAGCTTGATCATGCTTTGAATTTCACTGGTTATTACATTTACTCATAACAGAGAGAGACAGAGGAATGTGGTCCTTGGATTCTGAAGAAGGGATAAAGTGGTTCTGTAAAGGTTGTGTGAAAAGCATAAAGAAGCGACTGTGGACCATTTACAAGATCAGCACTGTAGAAAGACATTGTACCGGCAGACCAGTCCAAAAACACCCCTAATCTCTCAAACGGGGGGCTTTCAATCTCAATGGGCCTCCGCTTACAGGGGTCCACGATGTTGAAATACTGAGCAAAGAATTCATGGCCAAATGCAGTGCTCTGAAGACTCCAACACTTCTTTGTACCCACATCTTTAGTCATCAGTCCAACTGAGATTTCTGACTGACCTTTGCCACCCAATTCAGTCTCCCAGTAGCAACGTCCTGTCAGTCCTTCCTTGCAGACTGCCTCACCATGCTTCTTTTGAAAGCTAAGTGGTCGATGGTCACCTGGCCTTTGAATGACTTTGGTATTCCCATCAGTCAGAGATATGTTGCCATCAGTGGTTTCTGGGTCAAAGCTGAGGTTCACAGCATCTAGAATAACAATTGACAGAATATTAATAATGGTCGTAATGATAATGGTGGATTATTCAAGGCGATGGAATGAAAATAAATACTTTAAAATTAATATATTAGATGTTTGTTTCATTAGACAATTAATGTCTCTTATGGATAAATATAATGATTGTTGTGACAATACTGACATGATTAACTCTGATTACCATTAGCATAAATATAAAGTAAACTTGCACATACATTTTCTCAGTCCAGGTCTGTCTCTGTTCTGGCCATCATACTCCAAACTAAAGCAAAAGAAAAGAAAAAGTGAAAATTAAAGATGGAAATAAACAAAGCTGCTTTTTATGTCCTGTGAGGATTATCACTTACTGTAGTGTTTGTAGCTTGTTGCTGGAATCCTTCTGTAAAACAGATAAGAGCTGTTTCCCAGGCTCCTGTGGGTAGTTGTAACTCAGATCCAAGTGTTGAAGAGTTGTGTTTGTTTTCAAAGCCTTAGCCAATAAACAACAACCCTCTTCTATGACTCTACAACCTGACAACCTTTTAAGACAAACAGCACATTTAATTAGAAAAATTAATCAATGGTCTTTAAATATCAGATGCTATATTCAATGTTCAACCTACCCAAGTTTTTCCAGTTTGCAGTGTGATTTCCCGAGTATTGTGGAGAGAATCTCTACTCCTGAAGTGTGGAGATCATTGTTATCCAAAACAAGCTGTCTAAGTCCAGACTGAGGTGACTCAAGGACAGAGCTCAGGAATGTACAACTGCTCCCAGTAAGACTGCAGTCACCTAGCCTGTGGCACAGAGCACAAAAGGAAGTAGAAGAAAAATAAGAACTGGCTGACAGCAGCACCTACACAGTATACAGTGTGGAAGGAAGTTACTAGAAAGACAACTGCTTGTTTTATAACCGCTTTTTAAAACAGCTATAAAACAATTTCATGGTACAAATTCACTAAAATCCACAAAGTACAAAATTACAAAAATCCACAAACCTTAGTTTTTCTATATTGCAATGTTCACTCAGAAGTGCCTTGCAGAGATGCTGAACTCCTTCATCCTGCAAAGCATTTCCACTCAAATCCATTTCTCTTAAGTGAGAGTGTGGACACTGAATGACTGAAGAGATGTCAGAACAGCTGACTTTGGTCAGATTACATGCCCTCAAGCTGAAAAAGAAAACCATGTAGTTTCAAATTACATGGAAATCATGGAGTTTACATAGGTTGAAATATATTACTACCATCAGTGGAATTGTTAATATCACATGTACTGGACTCCATACACTTACATTAGCTTTTCCACTTTGCAGTTTTCATTTTTGAGGCCAGCAGAAAATAACTCAATCAAATCTTGTAAGTTGTTGTGGCTCAGATCCAATTCAACCAGGTGTGAGTCAACAGTCTGAAGTACTGACACAATGATCTCACAAGACGGTTCACTGAGATAGCATGCATTAAGTCTGCATTGACAAATGAATGGATAACATATGTCATCTGTGAGCTTTCAATAGACTAGAAAAGAAATTAACAATTGGTCAGGTGTTTTAGACTTACATGGCACTCTTGCAAGACTTGACCACTGGTATTAATCGCTGCATTCCCATATCTGTTGTGTTGTATATTTTCATATCAAACACATCTTGTACCTTCTCTGACATTAGAAGCATATAGGCCAGGGCAGAACATTGATCTGGTTCTAAGATCATAGAATCACTCAGCATCTTCTCAGAGCTCATGACCTTCTGAACCTCCTCAACAAATGAGTCGTCATTCATCTCATGAAGACAACGGAACAGGTTGATCGTCCTCTCGGGTGACGGACTCTCTCTTATCTTCCTCCTTAAGCCATCTCCCTTTTGTGCAGTTGAAGTGGTGCTTATTAAAATGAATCAGATTGTCCAATTGTTTAAGAGACCAAATTCAATTGGGTAGGCTATTTCTAGACAGAAGACATGATGAGGTTCAGAAACTGTTGAGATTGCAGCCTCTTTTAGGAGTGAATGTTCTGGCTTATAAGCAAACATGGGGGCTGGCTAATCTGGCTATCGCTGTTTGTCTCTTATAAAGTAAGTAAGCAAATAAATACCTCATTTTGCATTTTTGTTTGTCTTTTCTGATTTGCTGTTGTTTCACACTTCACTTGTGAAGATAACACTATTGATCACTGAGTAAATCTGAGCTTTAAAGCTCTCTCTTTTCTGGGTATCTGATATGTGTGCATTTGCTCAACATCCTGAGCACAGCTACAGAAATACTGTGGCTTTTTACTGCAGTTTGTAGGTACACTGGGTGTCACCAAGCAGACATGATTGGATGTGGAGTTTTTTGTTTAGCATTTTTGCCAGTTTTTCCACCATTGAATCTATCCATATCTTTCTGTCAGTTACCATATTCTAATATTTGTGTCAATGAGATGCAAAGACAAGAGCAAGCATGTCTCCCCAGGCATGTGTAATTAGCTTTCAGCTTTATCATTGGACCTCAATGTGTTCTAATTTCAGAACTAATGGAAATCGTTTTGTTAAAATATCCAGATATTGGTTCTCTTGCTGAACATTGTCTTGATTCAGTAGCGAGGCGAAGTTTGGGAGACTGATGCTCCTGGCACAAAGCCAAGAACGGGGCACCGAAGAGAAGAGATAAATTACATCACCGGCCTCCCTCATCCTCATCCTCAGCCCTGCAACATAATCTACTGAAGAGAATTCAATCTATCCACAATGGAAGACGTATTCACTGCTTTTGCTAGTCTATGCTAAAAAGTCATGCATGTGTATATTGTAACACAAAGTTCATAGTTTTTGAGCAAGTAAGATTTTATGTAGTTGTAGGCCTATATATGTTACTAAAGCAGCCCAGTGCTACAGGTGGACACTTTAGAGGTATGCTGGTAGAGGACTACTTTTGGTATCACCTACAAATAAATTTCAAGAGGGTCATGTATAGATAATCACATATCAAATCACCAGCAAACTGCTTTATGTAGTTCAGTGGTTCGATATGATTAGATTTTGTTGTTCCCATGTTGCATGTCACACATTCTAGCGAGACGCCTATTAGTTGGAACTGAAATGAAGTTAGAACAGGTTTGTTCAGTGAATTTCTGTGGTGCTGTCTGGTTGATCCACTTTAGAATTTCCAATGCGCAGAACTGCAATATGTATGTAGTTGTACAATCTTTATTAAGGTCATCTAGACATTAAGGTCATCTAGACAAAGATTGAATATAAGTCTTGTGTACTCACACTACAATAAAGAATATTATGAACAGTAGTATTTGTTTTGGAATTGAGATTTAGAAAAGCTGCTAGTCAAATTACTCATGGGTGCATTTTGCTTCTCATATTACAAATGCAGGACCTGCACTCCTACTAAAGTATTTAGTAAAAAGAAACCATCATGCATCCAAGTAGTTAACATTCATCAAACTATTTTTATTTTATGAAATGATAAATAGAAGTTTCTGAACAGCAAATGCAACTATGACACTGTGTCACACGGTTCATTCAGGAATAAGTACAGCTTGATCATGCTTTGAATTTCACTGGTTATTACATTTACTCATAACAGAGAGAGACAGAGGAATGTGGTCCTTGGATTCTGAAGAAGGGATAAAGTGGTTCTGTAAAGGTTGTGTGAAAAGCATAAAGAAGCGACTGTGGACCATTTACAAGATCAGCACTGTAGAAAGACATTGTACCGGCAGACCAGTCCAAAAACACCCCTAATCTCTCAAACGGGGGGCTTTCAATCTCAATGGGCCTCCGCTTACAGGGGTCCACGATGTTGAAATACTGAGCAAAGAATTCATGGCCAAATGCAGTGCTCTGAAGACTCCAACACTTCTTTGTACCCACATCTTTAGTCATCAGTCCAACTGAGATTTCTGACTGACCTTTGCCACCCAATTCAGTCTCCCAGTAGCAACGTCCTGTCAGTCCTTCCTTGCAGACTGCCTCACCATGCTTCTTTTGAAAGCTAAGTGGTCGATGGTCACCTGGCCTTTGAATGACTTTGGTATTCCCATCAGTCAGAGATATGTTGCCATCAGTGGTTTCTGGGTCAAAGCTGAGGTTCACAGCATCTAGAATAACAATTGACAGAATATTAATAATGGTCGTAATGATAATGGTGGATTATTCAAGGCGATGGAATGAAAATAAATACTTTAAAATTAATATATTAGATGTTTGTTTCATTAGACAATTAATGTCTCTTATGGATAAATATAATGATTGTTGTGACAATACTGACATGATTAACTCTGATTACCATTAGCATAAATATAAAGTAAACTTGCACATACATTTTCTCAGTCCAGGTCTGTCTCTGTTCTGGCCATCATACTCCAAACTAAAGCAAAAGAAAAGAAAAAGTGAAAATTAAAGATGGAAATAAACAAAGCTGCTTTTTATGTCCTGTGAGGATTATCACTTACTGTAGTGTTTGTAGCTTGTTGCTGGAATCCTTCTGTAAAACAGATAAGAGCTGTTTCCCAGGCTCCTGTGGGTAGTTGTAACTCAGATCCAAGTGTTGAAGAGTTGTGTTTGTTTTCAAAGCCTTAGCCAATAAACAACAACCCTCTTCTATGACTCTACAACCTGACAACCTTTTAAGACAAACAGCACATTTAATTAGAAAAATTAATCAATGGTCTTTAAATATCAGATGCTATATTCAATGTTCAACCTACCCAAGTTTTTTCCAGTTTGCAGTGTGATTTCCCGAGTATTGTGGAGAGAATCTCTACTCCTGAAGTGTGGAGATCATTGTTATCCAAAACAAGCTGTCTAAGTCCAGACTGAGGTGACTCAAGGACAGAGCTCAGGAATGTACAACTGCTCCCAGTAAGACTGCAGTCACCTAGCCTGTGGCACAGAGCACAAAAGGAAGTAGAAGAAAAATAAGAACTGGCTGACAGCAGCACCTACACAGTATACAGTGTGGAAGGAAGTTACTAGAAAGACAACTGCTTGTTTTATAACCGCTTTTTAAAACAGCTATAAAACAATTTCATGGTACAAATTCACTAAAATCCACAAAGTACAAAATTACAAAAATCCACAAACCTTAGTTTTTCTATATTGCAATGTTCACTCAGAAGTGCCTTGCAGAGATGCTGAACTCCTTCATCCTGCAAAGCATTTCCACTCAAATCCATTTCTCTTAAGTGAGAGTGTGGACACTGAATGACTGAAGAGATGTCAGAACAGCTGACTTTGGTCAGATTACATGCCCTCAAGCTGAAAAAGAAAACCATGTAGTTTCAAATTACATGGAAATCATGGAGTTTACATAGGTTGAAATATATTACTACCATCAGTGGAATTGTTAATATCACATGTACTGGACTCCATACACTTACATTAGCTTTTCCACTTTGCAGTTTTCATTTTTGAGGCCAGCAGAAAATAACTCAATCAAATCTTGTAAGTTGTTGTGGCTCAGATCCAATTCAACCAGGTGTGAGTCAACAGTCTGAAGTACTGACACAATGATCTCACAAGACGGTTCACTGAGATAGCATGCATTAAGTCTGCATTGACAAATGAATGGATAACATATGTCATCTGTGAGCTTTCAATAGACTAGAAAAGAAATTAAAAATTGGTCAGTTGTTTTAGACTTACATGGCACTCTTGCAAGACTTGACCACTGGTATTAATCGCTGCATTCCCATATCTGTTGTGTTGTATATTTTCATATCAAACACATCTTGTACCTTCTCTGACATTAGAAGCATATAGGCCAGGGCAGAACATTGATCTGGTTCTAAGATCATAGAATCACTCAGCATCTTCTCAGAGCTCATGACCTTCTGAACCTCCTCAACAAATGAGTCGTCATTCATCTCATGAAGACAACGGAACAGGTTGATCGTCCTCTCGGGTGACGGACTCTCTCTTATCTTCCTCCTTAAGAATGTAATGATGTTTGTCACGGCGTCTGGACTGATTGCTGTCCAGGGGAAATTACCTCCAAGGATCTTCTGAGTGGACTCCAACGAGAGGCCAAGAAGGAATCGGAGAAAGAGGTCAAACTCTCCGTTCTCTTTCTGCAAAGCTTTGTCCACTGCTGTCTTACACAAAGAAATCCAGACCCGTTCGTCAAAAGACACGTTTAGTCTTTTTTCTGTTGGAGACATGCATTCAGGAAATGTGCAATCAAATGATTCCTCAGTTGTTAAAACATTGACTTTATCTTTTCTGCACATGATAACAGCGTATAGAGCTGCCAAGTACTCCTGAATGCTAAGGTGAACAAAGCAGTAGACCTTTTCCTTAAAAATTCCAGACTCTCGTCTGAACATTTGTGCAAAGAGTTCATTGTGCTCTTCAACGCTGATGCCACATTCAGTCAACTCTTCCTCATAAAAAACCATCTGTCCTTTTTCCAGGTTTTGGAGAGCCAACTTTCCCAGCTTGACCAGGATTTCCTGATCCGACTCTGTTTGCGCCAGATTCTTGGCTTGATCTTTTTCATGTTTCAGCTGCAGCTCAATCACAAGGAAGTGGGTGAACATCTGTGTCAGGGTTTTAGGAGCTACACAGTCTCCCCCCGACTGACATGGTATGGTCTGGAGGACGCTGGCCGAAACACAACAGAACACGGGCATGTAGCACATGATGTGCAGGCTCCGCGATGACTTTATGTGCTTGATTACTCTTTCAGCCTGAGCAGGGTCTTGGATCCGTCTCCTGAAATAGTCTTCCTTTTGTGCATCATGGAATCCTCTGATTTCTGTGACCCTTTGGACACATTCAGCTGGCAGCTGATTGGTGGCTGCAGGCCGAGATGTTATCCAAAGGGAAGAGCGGGACAGCAGAGATCCCCTGATGATATTTGTTAGCAGGATGTCCACTGAGGCAGGCTCGTTTATGTCTGCCAATCTTGGATGGTTGGAGAAGTCTAGTTTGAGTCGACATTCATCTAGGCCATCAAAGATGATGACGACCTTCAGTTCATCAAACACAATATTTTTCATCTCTGGAAAATAGTTGTAAATCAGATTCACCAAGCTATATTCTTTGCCTTTCTTTAAATTCAGGTCCCGGAAGGGAAGCAGCAGAATAAAATCAATGTCTTGATTGGCTTTTCCTTCGGCCCAGTCAATGATGAACTTTCTCACAGTGAAAGTTTTCCCGATGCCAGCTATTCCTTTTGTGAGAACTGTTTTCAGACTCATCTGTTGTGGGAGAGAGGGCCTGAAGATGTCATTGCATTTGATGGCAAAATCTGCTGTTTTCAGCTTAGACACCCTCTCGAGCTGCAAGACCTCATGCTCTCTGTTGCACTTGTCACTGCCAACCGCTGTGATGTAAAGCTCTGTGTAGATATTATTCAAACGGGAGCGAGTGCCATAATTTTCTACAATTTCCAAAGCATACTCAAAGTGTTCTTTATATCTCTGTTTCAGATTCTGTTGGGCCTCCTTGATACCTTTCCCTGACGAGTAAATCAAAGAAAGGTCTTTATAAATGAGTTGGTAGGAATTGGCTCCAAAGTTTCCAACTTATACAGCAGTGGTTCTCAACCTTTTTTAAATAAATGACCCCTTAGGTCCTCATGACATCCCTTGCCCCCGCCCCTGTCTGTAGACTACACATGGCAAGACATCCTAATATTTTTAGATTACACGTCCTTGCGGAGTTTTAAAATTTGTGATAACCAATTGACATCGACGCCCCCTATTTGTGGTTGAGTGCCCCCCCTTTCAGCTGGCTCTTTCTCAGTGGCCCCCAGCACTGTGGTTATGCCGCCCCCACTGAGAAGCACTGCTATACAGTATGCATATTGAACACATATGACATCCATTTATTTAGAATAGATTTATATTCTGATCTATTAATTTAGAATAGATTTATAAACTATACCATGTCCTCCTTGTATTTCTGGTGGATCAAGATCATGCTTGACATCAGTACTGTAGGGAGAAATGAGGACAATAATGACATTTTAAGACAGCTCGACATCTTTGACAGGGCACCAGTAGTACACCAACAACTAATAATCAATAAGTACTTGGGATTGCTTTTGTAAAATGTTAATGTTCATGTAAAATGTGTAAACTCTCCAGTTGTCCTTGAATACCTTTCAATGTCAGCATTATGATGTGTTTCTTCTGACTCCATAGATGCGAAGCGCACTGATGAGTATGATGTATCTGGTGAATCTGCTCTCTCTATGTGACCTCTGAGGAACATAAAAATGTATATTATTACATTTGTGGTTTAGGTGTTACATGGCCATCGCACATAGTCACTGTTTTGGATTTAGTCTTCTATGAAATCTAAATAAAACAATCTTTGTAGTACTGCAAGAAGTTACCCTGTTGTTGAGCTTAAAAGACCTGGATCATTTCCAATTTTGTTTGTTTGTGATTGTGTTGAGTCCACACAGCCCACTGACTCATTCACAAAGATCCTGCCATCAAAATAACAGTTCATGAAAAGCTGTACAGACAGCAAAAAGTGCTTTCAGTGACCCACATCATCTTGAAACTTTTTAAAGTGTCTTATTTCAGGAAAAAATATAAGAATATATTAGCCTACCTTGGTATTTTTAGAGGGATTCCTTCAATGCACCCGCTGAAAACATTACACAAGTCTGAACGTTATTTCATTAACTTGCTAAAGTGAAACATAAAGTTCAACTGTTGAATCCAGACTTAACATTATCAATGTGCAATGTCCTTCAACATCATGTACTTAACGTAAAATACAGCAGTAAAGTTAGTGTAACATTCAGCATTCAATGATTCAGTGATCATTTAACATTCAAAATGAAAACAACTGACTTAATAACTGTGCATAAAGAGCATATAGATGAACCTTCATCTGGTAGACTCCAAATGTTTGGTTTTCACATCCCATGTTCCTTTTTTATGGATTTTATAGCATATTTTCATAAGGCAGCAATTCTATTATGAAGGTTTGTAGAAATAAAACGAACTTTGTTTTTTTGTTATGTAGGGGAACAGTATGTTCACAATAGATTTATAGAATAAAAAATATCATTAAAAATTAAAATTAAAACAAAAGGGTAAATTGGAAAACAAAGCTTTGTTGCATGTGTGGGATGAGAGTGTATGATCCTGAACATATTTGTGGTGTCATTAAGTCCACCAGCCAAGGAGAATAACAGATTTATATAATAAAAAAATGATTAAAAATCAGCAAAAGGGTATACTGTGTGTTGAGTGCTGAGGAATGAGTAGGGGAACAGTGTGTATATCCTAAAAAGGTTTGGTGTCAGTAGATCAATTGGCCAAGGACCACAATAGATTTATAGAATGAAAAAAAAAAAATCAATGAAAGAGTAAATGGGAAAACTAAGCTTTGTAGCATGTGTAGGAGACCAGTGTGTGATCCTGAAAATGTTTAATGACAATATGTCACCTGGCCAAGGAGAATAATTTATAAAATTGAAAAAAATATCATAAATCAGCAAAAGGGTATATTGGAAAAGCAAGCGTTGTTGCATGTGTAGGGGAACAATGTTTGCGGCCTTGGAAAAGTCTGGTGTCAGTAGGTCAATTGACCAATGAGCATAATAGATTTATGGAATGACAGAGTTTATTAAAAATCAATGTAGGGGTACACTGGAAAAAACAGGCATTGTGGCATGTGTGGGGGACAAGTGCACATGATCCTGAATGGGTCTGGTGTTTGTAGGTCAACTGGTCAAGAAGCATAATAGTTTTGTAGACTGAAAAATATTATTAAAAATCATGCCTGTGTATCCTCTTGAGTGGAAGGCACATGGGACATGTGAAAAACAAATATTCAGAGCGTACCAGATGAAGGAAGTTCATCTACATGCAAGTCAATTTCAGTCAATTTTATTTTAAATGTTAAACAAATGTTGAACGTTAAACTAACTTTACCGCAGTACTTAAAATATTGTGGCAGTCATGTGGTTTTCCTATCCCTTTTTCATAGAGTCAAAAAGTCCACAAATATGCAACTTATTGCTTCACCTTGGTTTGTCTTTATGAAAATCTATTGAGTTTTTCCTCTTTAAGTCCAAACTTGGTGGGATCAGGTTGGAGTTGGATCTGTCAAATACATTAGGGTGTTGTAGTTGGAAATTGAATACAAATAAAAGCATATAATGCATATACAGTATACAGTAAAAAAAAAAAAAAGATGACATACCCTTGTTCAAATCTGATAATCCTATCCAGAGACTCATTACTTTTCATTGACAGATAGCTGGGGGTGGGGGATTTAGACCTTGCTGTCTCAACTGCAGACCTGTAGCACAATTATATACACTAATTATGCACTAAACACATATGGAAAATGGGCAAGAGGCTTGTCTAAACACATCACCATTCTCCTCACCAATGTGTATTTGTGTCTTACCTTGCATCAGCCCCTAGCTCTTTGCTATGGACTGTCTGGTTAGTTTGCTGGTCAGACGAGATCAGTTCCAGACTGTGTCAAATAAAATGAATAATGCACAGATAAAGTAAAGGATTAGGGAGGGCAGTGGAGTTAATCTACAGAAAACATTGAGAGCTGCTTGCACTTAATATTCTAAAGAAATTAAGAAATGACAGTGGAAAACTAGTTAAGTAACGAAAGACCGTAAGCATTTTAGAAACTAGTTAAGTAACGAAAGACCGTAAGCATTTCAGAAATAATCAATAAGCTATTCCCCTACATGGCATGTAAGGGATAATGAACAACACAGCGTTTCTACAGTATATATCAGCAGATAATGCATGTTCGATATACCAACACCGTGTAGTTCATTATCTCTGTGTTTTTCACCTACAACATCTGACCACATAGGTGTGGTTGCAAAACTTGATGTGATGTAAAAAAAAAAATGGGTGTATTTGCAAAACTTGATGTGTTGTCAAAAAATGAAACTGGAAGCATATTAGAGCCTCTCTGCAACAAGTTCTAACTAGAGAAACAGGTTTTAAGATGTCTACTCTAAATTGTATACCTATACCAGATCATTAGCAAGCTATACTACATCATTAATTGCTCTATAACACCACTTGTTAAATTATTAATATTATTTTACCTCGCATCATCTACAGTAGTTACTGAGTCAGCCATGATCCATTCCTCTTACAGTCTTCTTCCTGGTTGTTACTGAAAGCAAAGGTAAATCCCAGTATCATCATCTCATGCTTACTGCTGTTGTTTTCATGAAAACTGAAGTCCATACTGAAACATGCTTGTGTCTTTATGATGTCAAAAATGATTAGAAAATACACTTGGGCTTTCTCCATATATGAAGTAACACAGTGAAAATATCATGATTCACAATCATGGTGTGCAATGTATACACCTAATTAATTCATAATGCACATATATTTATGCAGTTACCTTCAAATTCAATATCTAGTCTCATTCATGATCAAACTGAAACAGAGCTAAATAAGAACTGTACTAAATAAGAACTGTACTAACAATAGAAATGAAATCACTTCTAGTTGAATAAGCAGCATTTCTCTGAAGCAGGCTACTTTGTATGAGGTATAGGCCTACATGTCACAGGCTATAGACTACCCTCGGTTTGCATTAAATATTATAAAAACTTACCACCAGCCTATGTTGGTTATGCTGGACATGTATTTCCATGTTGTTGACTCAGTGAGATGTTCTAGTTGTTGCACTCAAACCTGTTCCACATCCTCTTATCAGACTTGCATGATCAAGACTAACTTTGCTTATGGGTGGAGTCCTAGGCCTATCCCTTAGTATTTCCTCCACCTACCCCATTGAATAAATGATTAAATTATTTCACATTTCAGTGCACTGCTCAAAATACTTTATAGACAAATATGTTCAGTATTCCATGATTCCATGAAGAATTTCAATTGGCCTGCTTTTTTTTTTAAGAAGCTTTTTAAATTCTCCAAAGTGATTAAAGTAGGCCTAAGTAACTAAGTAAAATTAACCCAGTGTTTTCAGTAGGGTCTAATTAGATGGGAATATGCATTACCCATTGCTAAAAACCTGCTTCAACCCTCTCTGCTATGGCATTTTTACATATATAGTATGATTTAGTATGAAATAAGTTGGCTAATATTCCATCTTCTGCACAGACATGAGTAGCTGGTATTTTTGAGAGTGGCTTTGTCTGAAGCACTACAGCTCCCACGAGGCATCACCATTCATGATCCCGCCCATGATTTCTTGTTTTCTGACAAGCTTACAGCTTAGCCATTTAGAGGACACTATCGTAGCGTTTCTATGCGGGTTTCTAGGAAGTGGAGAATCGAGATCCACCCAGATTCACCTCCCACATGTGAACCTCTCGCACCACGCGTAGCTCGTGGAAGACGGAACCGGCAAGAAGAGGCAACGTCACATAGCAGACGAACGAAACAAAAATCGCGGCGGCCGTAGCGCAGAAAGACCCTGAGTGGTGCGGCGGAGCCAGAGGCAGGTAAAATTTAGTAATTATTTTATCTTACAAATTCTTAAAAATATATATGAAACATCGTTTCGCTGATCTCGGATGAGAAAACTATTGCGAGACAACATATGTGGTAGCTAAAAGGGTGGACGCTAGGGCCTGGGGAGAAAGAGGGCCTAGTTTTGCCGCGCACTTTACTGACACCGTCAGCCGGTGTTGGATCTTTCCATCTCGGGTGGTTGCCTAACGTTACGCCAGGTGAGACCAGCGGTGAAATTCCTGTTGGAATCAGGGCAGTACCCTGACCCAGTGTTAGGCGCTGTAACATTGACTTTCTGTTCAGTGTAAGTGTTGGTCTTATTGAATAGAGACAGAGGTGCCTTTGCTTCGTTTATATCCTGTCTGTTACTCTTTCCTAAGCGATTACAACAGGAAAGATGGCGGACGACCCGAGCGCGGCGGACAGGAACGTGGAGATATGGAAAATCAAGAAGCTGATCAAAAGTTTGGAAGCAGCAAGAGGGTACGTACACATTTTGATACAATATATTCCTATTTATCGTGCTAGCATTAGCGCTCGCTAAAAGTCCAGGTGCATGTAGACCACTGGTTGCCAGCTGTTGTAGAAGGCCGGGGGTTTTGGGAGGAGCAGGTAACCGGCGAGTGGGGTGCAGCCACGAGACTTCGTGCCATAGATTTTAGCTTGAGTTATTGTGGTTTTCGCGTATAAATGTTGGACCTTAAGTGTTCAATCATGACCACTGTATTGTAATTAGAATCGAAAGTTAGGTTCGTTTCTACCGGAGGCCGCAATGCAGGCCTCTTTCGCACTGATGTCATGACATGCTATGGCGTTTTAATGAAAAAGGTTTCCGTCCGTTAGCATGGTGGGGCTCGGGAGTTGAAGGTTTGCAAGTGTCCCTTATCACTATAAAGCGTGGCATTATTTTAGTGTACAGTTATTTGTGCATTGTTAGCGTAACGCTAGCTAACGTTAGCTCGTAAGCAGCACTGGCTTCTGAATTAGATGACAATCCTGTCGCATGTTGCAAGCCTCACTGTATCAGACCGGCCAAAACTGGTCGTGTGGTGGCCTTGGGTCGCTCCTTAGGTGTTCCTCATCAGGCAAACGATTTAGCCATATGATTGTTTTATAATAATTGTATTTTGTTTTTGGTTACAGTAAGTTGTATTAATCTCGGTACTTTAAGGCCAATGGACGCGCTTGTAACGTTACTTCTGTGCTCAGACCAAAAAATTAGGCTTTGCTCAGACGCCGTAGTGGAGTCACCAGGAATGTTTGAGTTTGTTACTTTTGATCGTTAGCGGAGTCTTAAATAATGACTGTTATTATAATTAAACATAGCTGTAGTGATCGGTATTCTTCATAGGTCTTCACATATCGTTGTGAAACTATACGAGAAAAAAAAGATTTGTTTTGATAAAGAAAATATTTTTGTTAAGTCACATCAATGGCGTCAGTCGCTGGTTTGGTCTGGTCACCGGTTTAATGGCAAATTAGGCTAAGTAACCGTTGATGTCCGTTACATCATATTCAGTTGAGTATTTCTTATGAACAATTAAATTGTGCTGTTTTGATTGGTTTGAGTTGAGACTCATGGCATACCTTATAGTGAATTTAGAGATTACGAGTGAGACGAAACACTTTGCCCCCAGCTTGGGCCTAATTCGCAGGAACCATGGCTTTATATAAACAGGATACAACTAAACAACTAATACTTGGCCGATTGGCACAGCTTCACTGTAGATTATAGTTGGCCTGTGGGTGATGGAATTACTAGCACGCGTTCAACCCGGCTGCCCTACATTAACCGGTGGGTCTGCAACTGCGTAAATGCAGCGTCAGCGCGACCGGTATTTTACCTCTTTTTTGACAGGTAGCACGTGTGAGAAAAAACACAATGTGTCGTTATGGTTAGGTCCTTCACACAAGGTCGCCTCGTGGTTCGGTCTGTGCGTCATGTTTTGTAGTAGTACTGTGAATTGTATGGGTGCATATTGGTTTCAAGTTGCGCCAGGTTCAGACACCTGTTTGCAAATACTTTTGTTATAGTGTGTGTTTCTCAGATCAGTCTTTGCTTTGTGCTCTAAACTGGAGTAAAAGTCAGTACTGTACACCTGTACATATTAGCAAAGTTAATGATCTTGCACATTAGCCTAGTGTAAAATGTGTGTCGCATAGACATACAGTTGAAATCCCTCATTACACCTGCTTCTCAATGTACTACTACAACTCAGTGCTACTGGGCTAGGCTGAACTCTGTGCTAAAGCAGGGGTTCACAAACTTTATTGGACTGGGGACCCTTCATGGAGCAGAAAAATTTCCAAGGACCCCTCATAATCGCAACACAAATATAACAATACAGGCTTGTATCTATTTGTTCAGTTAGATGTTATTTTGTCGTGAAGTTTTTCACAGACCTCCTGCCAACAGCTAGAACCAGTGTGCTAAAACAAATGATATGTAGCTGGCATAAGTGCTTTCTGTAGTCTTTGCATTTGTGCCTGGGGTTATGATTGAGTGTTCATGACTGAGTGACTGGTCATCGTGCAAGTATGAACCTTCTGTCTGTATTGACACAGTATGATGATGGAATTAATATCCTCTTCTGTGAATCTAGCTAATGGTTGAGTCTTTTCTGTGACATTGTGCCTGAAATTCAAATGCTAGTGTCAGTGTGCATGAAAAAACAGCATTTAACTCTCAGCCATTTCATACTTTTCTCCATATTTGGCTGCTATTCCTGAAGGATTCTTACCACTACATACTAGTTTGCGATGATGTGGTTTCCAGTAGGACATAGCATGCTGCTTCTTTTTTATATATATAAAGTTTGCTTTGAAGTAAGTAGCCTATAGTTTAAAGGAACATGTTATCCGGTATTAGTATAATTTTCAGTGAGACTTGAAAGTTAAATATTTAATGTTTTTATTTGATCAGTAGTATGACCAGGCGGGTATACTATGAAGCAAGGTTACTGGCTAACCCAGGTAACTTCAGGAGAAACTGCTGATCTCCGAACAACATGTTACTGCAGAATCAACAGATGCTCTGTGCAGTGTTCTTTTGGAAATCAATGGTTCCTCCTGTAGTTACCCAGGTTAAACAAGTTACTTTGCTTAGGTCCCAGGTAGTATGGTAGGTAGTATAGGTCCCAGGTAGTCATGGTTTTATTTGTTTGTTTGTTTTGTCCCTTCTCTTGTTGTGCAGGAATGGCACCAGTATGATTTCCCTCATCATCCCTCCCAAGGACCAGATCTCCAGAGTCTCCAAGATGTTGGCTGATGAGTTCGGCACCGCCTCCAACATCAAGAGCAGAGTCAACAGGCTGTCAGTGCTCGGTGCCATCACTTCCGTACAGCAGAGACTTAAGCTCTACAACAAAGGTGACAGCCTGGCCAGGACTGCCCTGCTGTTAGTTTGTCCAGGGCCATCTGGGCCAGACATCTAGAAGTATTTGTCTGTAATTCTGTATTCTGTTTGTAATATAGAGGTAGAAGATGTGCAAACTAGTGACAGGCAGACACGTTACACAGGCACAAGCGCAAAAGCAGTCAAGAGAGTCCATCTTGGAAGTAAACAGAATGAATGTGTTCTTATTATGAAAACAAAACTCAAACAACAAAACTGATTATTTTTTACTTTAAAATAACAGCTTTGAACTTAGAACCAACTTGCCAAAAACAGCCAGAACAAAGCTTTGTCTTGTAAGTAGGAATCCACCGATCCAACTTTCCTAGTTCCGATACCGATTCCGATACATAGGTTTGCGCCTGTCACTTTAAATTTCTCAGCATGAACTTAACACTACAGAACTCCTGTGAAACAAAATCTTTCTATGCAAGGTGCTAGTGAAAATCAATAAGCTGCTGCAGATGTCAATTATGTTTTATGTTGCATCTGTTTAAATTAATATTCATAAACAACTCAAGTAGAATCTTCATTGGATTATTGGAGAGGTGTGTCTTACAATATGCGCTATTTCTTATCCTTTTGGTGAGTAACGTAAGGCTGCTATATCACTGACAAGCAGACTCACCTGGTGCTAGGTTCGCTAACAGGAAGCATTCAGGTTAAATATTTGCAGGTTGTTCATTAAAACGTACAGTAAATGACCTTAGCTTTATGATCATTTTATCAATAGCACTTATAGCTATAGAAAATTTGTAAGTATTTTTTCCATATCGTGACCGATATCTGATCCAAATATCAGATCGGTGCATCCCTACTTGTAAGAAATCTACATGTACTGATGTGATGTCAGTTCATTTTTTTGTGAATTGTTTTTTAAAAATGTGAAAAATCAGCAATTGTGATTAGAGCTTAGTAATGACAAGAAAGCTTTCAAGTGCTACACGTGGTGGGTTACAGTTGATTCCAGTGTTCATTTCTTTTTTTCAAAGTTGACAGTCTACATCTTCCCTTTTTCTCTGCAGTTCCCCCTAATGGCTTGGTGGTGTACTGTGGTACCATCGTCACTGAGGAGGGCAAAGAGAAGAAAGTCAACATTGACTTTGAGCCTTTTAAACCCATCAACACCTCTCTCTATCTCTGCGACAACAAGTTCCACACCGAGGTGTGAAATGCAGAGTTTGTGTACCCGTCGTGTGTTTGTGTGTCGGTGTGACTGTGACTTCTGTAACAGCTGTTGGCATTCCTCCTTGAGTTCAGTCTTCCTATCTGTTATTACAGGCAAAGCTTTGGTTATCTCGCCAATCTCTCGCATTTGTCTTCTCACAGGCGCTGACGGCCCTGCTGTCCGATGACAGCAAGTTTGGTTTTATTGTGATTGATGGGAGTGGCGCCTTGTTCGGAACTCTGCAAGGAAACACCAGGGAAGTTCTACACAAATTCACTGTGGATCTTCCCAAGAAGCACGGTAAATTGCTACCCCTGTCCATCATAACCACCCTACAGTCACCAGCCACAGTCACCGCCATATCCAGAATGCACATTCATAATGATCTACAGTTATTATATCACACATCAAAGGATATATACTATATGCTGAAATGAGATTGATACAGTAAGTGTCTTATTGCCCTGTGGGACAATATAGTTTATCACTTCTTGTAATTTCTATACACAAATTTATCACATTTAATTAAAGTTCTGTCTTTTGTCAGACTGTGCGAACAGTAATGTATTGTTTCTATGTAACAGCACTATCTGTCTGTTAGCCTGTATCGAAAGTGATCGTGGTATGATTGTTGCCCGGTCATTGATAATGCAGGAAGAGTGAATTGAAAGTCTTTTCCCGTGTTTGCTGGAGCATTAGTTTCTGCCAAACCCTGTGTCTTTCAGACATGCATCTGTTTGCAGTTTCAGACCAAAGTCAATGCGTTGAAAATTTCATTGTTGGTTGAAACAGACACTGCCCAAGACTAGAACCGAATACATAAAATTTTGTAGACTCCAACGTAAGTTGAGATGCAGTGGTCTGTCCTCGTGAGGGAAAAAAAGCGTGTGTGAACAGCTGTAGCCATTACCCATTGAATGAGCTGTGTTCTGGTCTGCAGAATGGGAATGTTTAATCAGGTGTGGTGTTCAGGAACACCACAATGTCATTATAACCAGGTGAGGCATTTGTTTAGACCTGGCCTGTTTCTTAAAGCAGCAACCCATAACCCTGAACGTCAAGGTCTTAACACGTGGTTACATGCTGGCGGGCTCCAATTTGTCTTGCAGCTGGAGAAGGTGGGAAGGGAGCATTTTCACTCATTGTCTTAAGGGGCACAACAATGTGGGTTTTCTTCCACACCCAGGCAGAGGAGGACAGTCTGCGTTGCGTTTTGCCCGTCTTAGGATGGAGAAGAGGCACAACTATGTGAGGAAGGTAGCCGAGACGGCAGTCCAGCTCTTCGTTTCCAACGACAAGGTCAACGTGGCCGGCATGGTCCTGGCTGGTTCAGCTGACTTCAAAACAGAACTGAGTCAGTCCGATATGTTCGACCCGGTATGTCTGTGGCATTTGGTCAACTGTTTCCTGTTCACATCGTTGTGCCATTATAACAGTAAATCTAGTAAATATTTGTGTAACAGCATACAATAGATCTACCAAACAGTTGTAGATTTTCTGTCAGGGACCAAAGCTGCACTTTGTTGAACTCTGTCTCGGCAAGACTGTGAATTCAGTGTTGAACGAACCGCAGTTGTGGTCTTACACTCATACATTCTCCTTCTGCACATGTTTATGGAGTCAAAAGCTGAACCACTGTTATGCACAACCCAGTGTGGAAAGAGAATTTTTTTTCTTTTTTTTTCCCCTTTCTTTTTTTCCCCCTTTGTCATTTGTCTGTCAGTGACTTGACATGGCCTAGTTCTTTTGAAGGGTGTTTGTAGTCATTGGCCATGTGCTTGTTTTTTCATTTAAAAAAAAAAAAAAGGTGATGACTGCCAGTGTTCATTAGTCCTCACTATAATTTCTGTGTGGTTGTCTAACCTGCCTGCTGTCCTTTGGGGTGTTATATCTACAGAGGTTACAAGCAAAAGTGCTGAAGCTGGTAGATATCTCATATGGCGGAGAGAATGGTTTCAACCAAGCTATTGAGCTCTCTGCAGAAGTGCTGTCAAACGTCAAGTTCATCCAGGAGAAGAAACTCATAGGTAGGTGTAAGTGTGAGTGTGTTTTTGGATGTCGGTGGCTGATGGCTTAGTATGTGGGGGGTTACAGTAGTAGCGTTATTTGATACATTTATGTCACCATCTTAAAAGGGCGGTATTTCGACGAGATCAGCCAGGACACGGGCAAGTACTGCTTCGGCGTGGAGGATACCCTCAAAGCCCTTGAGATGGGAGCTGTGGAGATCCTTATTGTTTATGAGAACCTGGACACTATGAGATACATCCTGAGAGTTCATGGAGCAGAGAGCAACGGAGCAGAGAATGGTACACGTGCTGTAATGCATCACATGGCCAATGCATCATACTTTTCTTTTTTCAGTCTTCCCCAAACAGCAAGCAAGTCTTGCCCTTCTAACCCTAGCGCTACACTGGATGCGTTAAGGAAGCATGAAGTCAACTTGCGTCAAAATACATTTAAAAGACTGGTCTGTTTTAAAAATATATATATATGTTCGCTGCACTGCTATGTTTGGTGTGGTCAGTTCCGTTGATTATAGTGGAAGCTAATTGTTTTGGCAAATGCAGCTTTGACTTAATGCATCAGTACCGTATCCAGTGAATCCTCCCTGTAAGATTGTAAGATGGCAGCTAGGCATGGAGATGTCCCCAGATGAAATATTCGTATGAAATTCAGCCTTCTAATACCTGCTTTGCCTAATTTTGAAGCCATCATAGATGTATACTTCATGCTGCTGTAAACAGAAAACCCTTTCAAAGTTTTGGTGATGGCTGTCAGTGTCTTGGCAATGGTGTCCCAGCAGTAAATGAAAGACTGCTAAATTTAGCAAATTTGCAAAGCCATCCAAATCAAGCCTGCCCCTTGATACCTGAGATGGCAAGTGACTCCCTGTTTCAGTCACATGGATTAAGATTATGGTAAAGGCAAGGTTTATTAATTAACCTTTACTGGTCCTTCAGACCAATGGCTATATTACTGTTAATGAAAGTTCAGTCAGTGGTTTTTGAGGCATTTTGCCTTCAATCATTGGTGGTGATTGACGGTAAGACTGATATGAAGCAGATGGGAGAAAATGGAGGATTAGAATCAGGACGTTAGCTTTTTCAACTGAAGCCAGGGTCCTTATTGATACTTGGACCTGAATGTGGTACAGACACTGTTACCACTTGTACACCTTCAGTCAAGAGTTCAGTCTTGATCTGGCTGGTGACAGGTGTTACAGAATTCTTTACCTGTATGTAAATGCACTGGTTCTTTGTGTAGCCCTGTATCGAAAGTGATTATGGCATGATCGTTGCCTGGTCATTGATATTGCAGGAAGAGTGAATTGAAAGTCTTTTCCCGTGTTTGCTGGAGCATCAGTTCCTGCCAAACCCTGTATCTTTCAGACAGTTTTTCACTTTGTAGTATCAAGCAGATATTAAACAACTACCATGCACTTACTTGCAGTTTTTTAAAAAATTATTATTTGTCCTTTTTTTGTTAAGATGAGAAGACCATTTATTTGACGCCAGAACAGGAAAAAGACAAGTCTCATTTCACAGACAAAGAGGTGAGTGAATTCTACATTCATTTTTAAGAATCTTAACATTGCATCATTGATGCAAACTTCTGAAATAATCTCTCCTGTTTTGTCATTTTTGTGTGTGTCTGCACATTTGAACAGACGGGACAAGAGCACGAGCTGATAGAATGCATGCCTCTACTGGAATGGTTCGCCAATAACTACAAGAAGTTTGGAGCCACGCTGGAGATCGTCACTGATAAGAGTCAGGAGGGATCGCAGTTTGTCAAAGGCTTCGGTGGCATTGGGGGTGAGATTTTTGCTTTGCCGTTTTAGAAAATGATGCTCAAAGTTAGTTCATTCTTCTGCATGGTACAGCGTTTGTCATCCTCTTACTGTGGGTCTCGTCCCTTATTTTTTTCCAGGAATTTTGAGGTACAGGGTGGATTTCCAGGGCATGGAGTACCAGGGAGATGACGATGAATTTTTCGATTTGGATGACTACTAGGTAGTCGGGACTGAAATGGGGAGGTGAAAGAACGGATGAAGAAACAGACGGATGGAGAGGAAAAGAATCTCTCATGCAGCGAGAGATAATGGACCCCTTATCAACTGCACTCACTCACACAGATACATATACAGAAACATATGCTGAAGAGGAGGTGACTGCCTGTCAATCACAAGGAGAGAGAGAGAGCCCTTCATGAGTAACAACAAAATAACGCCCCAGCCTTAGAATACTCTGATTGGATTGAACTTGCCTTTTTAAGTTCAATGTATCTACTTTTTTTTTTTTTTTTTTTTTTTTTTTTTAAATAACATTGTGCCCAAGATACTCATGGCCCCCATCTGAAGAAAACTTTGGACTCGCTCCTCTTATACAGAAATATATATATATATATATATATATATATATATATATATATATATTTTTCTTTATGTCCCTTCTCCCATGATTCTTATGTTCTCCATGGGTTCATTTCTATTTCTTTTTTTTTTTTTTTTTTTTTTTTTTTTTTTTACAGGCAACTGATGCTGCTGTATTTTATGATGTTTAGGATTTTTTTTTTTTTTTTTTTTTTACCTGGGTTTCTGTAGCGAATGGGGGACAAAGAAGTATTAAATTTGAACTGCTCAAAAACAACAATAATGGTCCTTCATCCACTCACACTTTTTCAACCGTGTCCTCTTTTTTTCCTCTACTGGATGGCTTGCCAGCAATGCTGTATGACCAATGAGATGGAAGAGCAAGATTTTCTCTGTCCAGCAAGCAGTCGGTGTTGACAATCCGGAGAGCACTTTCAGAGAGAAGTCATTATGTGAATTTTCATATGTAGCCAGCAACGCATAGCATATGGGGAATCAATGATGTTTCAATGAAATGCATTTTAGTGTGCTATTCTTTGATCCAAAAACCTTTGACTCTGGTGTTTTCAATCTGAAAGTGCAAGGGTTCTATAAAAACAATTCACATTTGACTTGTATATGGCTGTTTTATGCTACATAAGAGGTGTATGGCAAGTGATCAGTGCTGTGTGGGTGTATTACACAATATTTGGGAATGTGATTTCACAGTTCAGCTGATTTTACAATCTGTTCATGAATTTGGAACCTCAACATGATCTACAGCAAGACCAACATTCTTAAACGCGCAAGTCACGTTTTGCATTGTGTAAAAACGTTCAAATGCATTTATGAAAATACAATCGGCTAATTGGCGTTTATAGCATTAGAGAAATGTTGTTTACAGCGGATATCTCATTAATGTGATATTTTCGCTAGGTCTTAAGAAAGTAAAAAAAATGGCAACGTTGTTGGGGAAAGCCGTAGTGGATGTTGGGGCCAATCACATTGAACCATGCTTTACCAAAACACGCCTTCCATCACAGTATGTCCAATCAAACAGTTGTTATTCATGAGAAGGCGTTTGAGTGCCTTCTTTGTCGGGTCACAAAGCACTCCCTGCCTTGGGCTGTGACGTATGCTCAGATGCGGACAGCGACGCAGGGCTGGGTTTCCATTTTCGCTTCGAGTTTCGGGCGGAACAACAATATGGAGCCGGAGATGGAAGACAAAACGTTGGAGCTAATGGTAAGAAGTCAATTCACAGTCGAGAACCTTACCAAATACATTGTTTGGAGTTGTCTTAGGAATATCACTAGTGAGGTCATTGGTGATGCAGTTTACTGAATGGCAAAACAGTCAACATTCCGTAGCGTTAGACTATGGGTAAGCAGCTATGTCAAGCTAGACAAATAATGTTAACGTTAACGTCAGTGTCGGGCCCAGAAAACTATTTATCGTTTGTTAGTCCTTTATTTCGCTAATACACAATGACCCCATTATATGAATGCCAAGGTTAATGTATGCTTAGTTATAAACCTGACGATCCTTAAATATCAACAAAAATATCAGAAATTGTGGGAGCGTCCAGTCATTGCAGTACCGCTGCGCCATTTAGCCCTTCTGTAGCGTAACGTTAGCTAGCCGTTCTGTTATTAGCATAATGTCTAGTGAGCTTCTGGTATGTAGATTCTTTAGTCAGTGGCCTCACCGAAGAAAGGCTTATTAAACTACCACATCATATGTGTTCCTAGCAGGTGTGTTAATCAAGCCCTATATAAAAGAACAATTTCTAAGCCACTCCGCAAGCCTGAGATTGAGTTTTTATTGCTGCGTAGAAGGAAGTGTCCACAGCTAACAGTAGCCCGTCGGGTATCGCTAACTGTTAGCTAGCTAGCTAAAGTGGTGATTTCACTCGCCTTCTCCTTGACGTTATAGGTTCAAGGCATGTTGCAGTATGCTAGAATATAAACATATTTAGGAAAATACCAGATGTCAGTTGGTGTCAATAGACCATTTAACGCTTCGCATCTTAATTTGCAATCGATATTATCTATAATATTTCTGTAAATATTTCCGTACTTATTTTCCCAAAGGTTGTCAAGCCCTTTAACCAAAGATGATTGAATACTGACCGCTTCAACCCTCTCTGATTTAACGTTGATGCTAATGCTGTAGGATAGTTATAAATATGATTTAACGTTGATGCTAATGCTGTAGGATAGTTATAAATATGTTTTATTTCTACCGCTTCAGGAAATAAAAACCTCAAGCAACCTAAGTGCCACTCTATCTAGCTTTGTTGAAAAAAAAAATGCTGCTTAATATGCAGTTATAATGTCACGATTATTAGTTACATTGTTACTGACAAACATTTGTCAGTCATTCTAGTTTAGTTGATGCCGAACTGAATATATCCCTGCCATTGAATATTATCTGCAAAAAGTGGGGTTTGTAAAGACACATCCCTCCTGCCACTATGAATATGAATATGAAAAATACTCCACACCTTTCATTTCATTCCATTCTAACGAAACTATGACCTGTGCCCCGATGAAGATTAGCCTATGCAAAGAAAGTTGCAACATTATACTATACAGCTAAATCTGCATGCTAGAATTTCAAACATGGGTGGGATTCTGTTTGTTTTATTTGTACTTTGGCTCGCCCAAGAGTGTTGGTCAAATCCTATAGTGGAATAACCTCTGAAACTGTACACTTCATATGTGATCATGCTGATTGTGCACATCCTCTTCACAACTCTACCCATGTCATATTTTAACAGTGCTTCTGTCTTTATGTGTGTGCTTTTGCACAGTTTGTGACCGCGTCCATGTGTGTTTGTTTATTATGTATGTGTGTGTGTGTGCGTGTGCGTGTGTGTGTTTGTGCAATGACTGTGTGTGTGTGTGAGTGCTTGGCTCTAATACTGGTTTTTCCCCCTCACTTCCCACACTTAACTCTTTTCCGTTCTTCTTCTCCCTGGCCCCCACATATTTGTCTCACTCCGTTTGTCCTCTTTTGTTCTCTCACTTCTCTCTCACCCCTTCTTTTTTAATCTGGTTCACCCCCTCTCTGCCCATCTCTCTCTCTCTCTCTCTCTCTCACTCTCATTTCCTCACTCTGAATTCTTTTCTCCTACTACTGTCTCACATGCTCACTCAACTGCTTCTTTTCCTATCCTTTTCCTGTTCTCTTGCCCAATATCCCTCCCTCTCTCTCTCTCTCTCTCCTTGTCTTTCTCTCTCTCCCTCTCTCACAGTGCTCTGTGCCTCGCTCTCTCTGGCTGGGCTGCTCCTCCGTGGCAGAGAGTTTGTGTGCACTCAGGTGCCTGCAGAGCCTCCCCTCCTCCCGGGCCCACAACCAGGTTCTGCTCTCCTCCTCTTAAAAACCACCCACCTCCTGCCCCCACCCGTCCCGTCTCCTCTCCTCTCCATCACCTCCTCTGTACCCAGTGCTGTGTCCACCCCCCGCCAGAACAACCCCCCACACACACACCCCTCACCACACCCCCCAGTGCACCACCACTCAGTACAATTTTTTGTTTGATTGTTTGTTTAATTTTACAGGATGCTGGTCTCTCCAGCTCCTGGTATTGATTGGTGTTACAGGCCCAGTGCTTGTTCATTCCTCCCTCGGCCAGCTTGTTCTCTCTGGCACGCCGCAGTCTCACTCTGCCCCCATCTTTCTTTTATGGGTGCCACATCAGATTTATTATTTAATGCACAGCTGTAGTCCATGGAGGAGAGTTATGCGGTGATGCAGAGAGCTGGGGGAGAATGCTGTAACTCTTTCACACTTAAACCTCCTGAGCTGCATCTTAAAGACATATTTCACATCAGCAACTTGCAAATAGATGCATATTTAAATAGACCAACAGCCATTAACTGTTAAATTTTGAAAGCTGTGTGTGTGTGTGTGAGTGATGCAACAGGAGGTCCTGGTTGGCTTTACTCCTTCCAGTGGCCTGCCATGTGACCGAGGCCTGGGTGTGGACCAGTGCGCTTGCACTGACAGGGTGTGGGCGCGGAGTGTCGGCAGGCCGTAGGCAGCCCTCAAGCCTGAGAACGAGGAGACACACTGCCTGCTCGTCTGGCCTCACCACTTGCTTGCCTGACTGACAACCCCCCCACCCCCTTGTCTGCCTGCCTTCTTGCTTGCCTTGCCTGCTAACTTTCAAATGATGCCGTCTGCCTCTTCTTCCTGCAGTTGATTTTAGTGCTTGCTGCCCACTCTAGTTAGCTTGCTTGGTTGTGTGTTTTACTTTCGCTACCTGTCTGCGTCTCGTGTCCTTGTGATTTGTCTCGCTCAGTGTGTGTGTGTGTGTTTGTTTGCTTACCTTCATCCAGCACTTGACAGGGCCTTTGTCATTGACCTGTTGATCAGTTTGAGGTGCCTAGTGTTTCCATGATGGATCTTTAGCAAACATTTACAGTACAGGTGTGTTTGTGTGTGTGTGTGTGTGTGTGTGTGTGTGTGTGTGTGTGTGTGTGTGTGTGTGTGTGTGTGTGTGTGTGTGTGTGTGTGTGTGTGTGTTGGCTGAAAGACCTAGGCCTACAGTTCTACACTTTACATTGTTTGCACTAGGCTAGGTTTTATGCTTAACTAAACTAACAGGTTATGTATGAAAGCGTGTGTTTGTGTGCACACACGTAGACTCAGCCGTTGAAGGTGGAGAGGGAATTTAGGGAAAAGATATTTTGGTTTGGGAACACAGCAAAGATTTTATCTCTCACTCCAGGCGGAAGATATAGTACTTGACATTCCACATAGTGACAGACACACCACAGCCCAGGATGCAACCTGATTATCATCGTTCCTGAGAATCCAATTTGTGAATTATGGACGGTACCAGATTGGAGTGGGCCGGATGCTCAGGACATTGAGGTCGGGGCTAATGTGTTTGGATCACATTCTTCAAAGAGCTTCAAAGTATTTACTCTTAACTAGTATGTTTTCTGCTTTTGAACCTTGAGGCCAAGATCATCCTTTTCGTCCTTGGGTTTTAGGCTTAATATCTACGCCTAGTTTTTGATATGGGCCTTGGTCCTAGTACGCTAGTTGTTTTTGTAATTGTTTCATCAACCATAACACCGTAGTGTTAATTTTATTTGGTTGATGGCAGGCCTACGTTAGGTACATTATGTTATGGCAGTGCAGTAAGAATCTCAGTGTCACATTCAGTCTTATTTGAGTCTTATCATGTCATCAGGAAATGATGACTAGTCTTATGAGTAATGCTTGCAACCCTCAAACTCTCTAGTTAAATGGTAGGCATGGTATGGTAGGTAAGCCTACTCAAAAAGGATAAATGTCATTAAATACACACACTCACACACACACACACACACACACACACTTGGTGGAGTTGTCATTTCGTCTGGTGCTGTGTTCTTGTCTGAGTGTTGTCGTGATTAGAGAGGGTCAGATCTGCTCTGCTGCCTGGTTACCGGTGCTCTCTCCAAGGTCACACTGTTCTCAGACTCCGTTCCCTTGCTCACACACACACTGTTGGAACACAGTGTCTCAGACCTGGCTCGACCCTCTCACTCCATCTCCCCCTCGAAGTACATGTTTGAAGATTGTCATTCAGCAGTAGGGCTATATTTGTGTGCACCGTGTAGTTTGCATATTGCGTTTTTTCACATGTGTCTTATCACACAGGACTGCTTTCCGGTCCCACCCCGGTCCCATCACCTGCTAAGTGGCATCCAGTATGAGGGAGCTGTACTGACCCCCTCCACTGGATCCAACCATGTACTTGTGCTCATGCTTGCCTGTTTGTGCTACTCCCCTCCATCTGCCTTATTTGTTTGTCTCCTGTCGATTCCCTCCTCACACGCTGATGTGGCCCAGTGGCCTGTAGCGATGATTCCCTCTCCCACGTCTCACACTCATATTTTAGTGTCTTGGCCTCTCTTTCTCTCCTACATGTCCCTTACATGCCTGTCAAGTCTCACTCTCATCTGTGTGCGGTCTTTCTTTTTGTCCCTCCCTCTCTGTGTGTCTGTGCAGAATATGACGGTAATGGAGCCTCAGAATAATCACTCAGACGAGCTTTCGCCAAAGAAGACCACAGTATTCAAGGTTAGCCTTTTCTTCTGCATGAGTGAGTGAGAGTGTGTGTGTGTGTGTGAGTGAGATTGTGTGTGGGAGAGAGAGAATTTTATTTAAATAAATACTTTAATACAAATAACTTACAAGACATACAATGTCACCTTGTCATCTTAAAGATGATGATAATTAAAAAATAATAAATAAATGACACGCAGTTAAATATGTTAAACAGCAGGTAAAGGAACCTCTAATAGGTTCTAGTATCTTCTAATATTTTCAATGACTATACACAAAGCACTTCCAGACACCGTATATTCTTGTCAAGTTTCAAGATCACTCATTTGTGATGGAAACATAAAAATGAAAATGTTTGATTTCATCAAGGTTGCAAATACCATCAAAAGGTCATAGCCTGAGTTATGCTCGACCTTGTTTCTCCTGCTAACATATATAAACATCTTAGCCTGTCCAATGATGATTTAACAGTTGACACATACTTTTGCCTCTGTATTTAAAACCAAAAATAATTATTTTCATTGAGAATTGAATTGAAAAAAAGCAAATAGTCTCCGTAAAAGTGGAAGATATAGGCACCATCCGTGTGCATTGCATGAGGGTGTGAAAACCCTGTCAGTGCAAAACTTCATAACACAAATAAAAGAATCTGGAGAGACGGAGAGAGAGAGACAGAGAGATGTGTGTGGCTGTGAGGAGTGAGTTTGCACATGCAAACATGCATGCATACGATTCTACCATACCTCATCATGCATTGTCACTAGGGTTGAACACTTGTCATAACTGGGAGGTTTTTCCTTTTCTTTTCTTTTTTTTCAGTATGATCAGCACAGTTGTGTAATCCACACTCCCCTCTTTCCCTTCCCCCTTGTCTTGGGCAGCTTGGTAATGGAGTAGTGTCGGGTTCGAGGAAGCGGCCTTCGCAGGGTGACTTTGAGAAGGAGAAGGATGTGTGCATCCAGCTGTTTGACCAGTGGTCGGAGGGCGACCAGGTGGAGTTTGTGGAGCACCTCATCTCACGCATGTGCCACTACCAGCACGGCCACATCAACTCCTACCTCAAGCCCATGCTCCAGAGGGACTTCATCACCGCTCTGCCAGGTACACACACACACTTATATATATATATATATACATAACACACTTATATATATATATATATATATATATATATATATATATATATATATATATACACTCGCACACATACAAAAAATGCATGTAGGTGTAGGCAACAGCTCGACACATGAGCTCCACTGCAATGGCTAGCCATAAAAAAAATAAACATTTCATTGATTACGCTGTGTTCAGAGACTCATTCATCAAATCCTACCTCAAGGCCATGCTGGTAGTGTGGTAGATGGTAGTGTTCCCCTCCCCCTCCTTCCTCTCTCTCGCAGGCACACGTATAAGCACACGCACACACACCAGTGTCCCCTGCTTGTGCATCACACTGCATGTAACCAATCTCCCCATTCTCTACGCTGCTTGAGGCTGTGCTGAGGATGAAACTATATAGTTTCAGAGGTCAGCCTTGACTATAGGATTTATTCCCTGTGATCACAGTAAAGAGAGAGAGAAACACACACACAGAAAGGTGCCCTGCAAAATCTGTGCTGTGAATGGATCTTTCTTCCTTTGATATTGCTTTACAGTATGGTCTCCCATTCCTGCTGTGCTTTCAATGGATACAGTACTTCAAGCTGGCTTGCTGGTAGTGTTCAGCATGTTCTTACACCATTGAAATCCTCCTCTAAGCCTTATAGGGAATGAGTGTGCATTTAAAAAAAATCCTTCCTACTTGGACCAGTATTCCAATGAAACATCTAAGTCAGCCTTTTTTTTTCTTCACTTCTTGAAAAGAGAAGAGATGTCTAACAGTTCTCTGTCTGACACTGCTCGTCCTCTGTTCCCTGTCTGTCTGTCAGCCCGCGGTCTGGACCACATAGCAGAGAACATCCTGTCGTTCCTGGACGCGCGCTCGCTGTGCTCGGCCGAGCTGGTGTGTAAGGAGTGGCAGCGGGTCATCTCGGAGGGCATGCTGTGGAAGAAGCTCATCGAGCGCATGGTCCGCACCGACCCCCTCTGGAAAGGCCTCTCCGAAAGACACCAGTGGTGAGGGTGCCAACTGTCCACTACACCCCCCAAACTACCCAGCTCTTGGGCATGGTTAGGCTTGGGAGGAGTGGAGTACTTCATGCTGAGACAGGGTGGGGGGGACTGACTAGAAGGAATACGCGGTAGGTCAAGTCTTGCAGATTCTCGCTGGTATAGTTACAGTTACAGAACTGAACAAAAACTAAAGCCGACGGGGGTTTTGGGGGCGGGGGGGTGCCCCTTTAATATAAGTTTTAGTTTCCAGAGTTTAAAAAATATTTTCAGATTGATTATAGATATATGTTAGTACATCATTTGGCACTGTTTCTAGGCAACCAAGATAAATGCGAGATTTCTGTGTCAACAGACCAGGCCTTCATAGCTGTCAGAGCATACAGCACTGCACTGGTGTGACCACATGGTATCATGAGTCTGGGTTGGAAGAAATGGACAAAAACAATCATAATGTAAAAAAAATGATAAAAATACCTCAGTATGCATCTCAACATATGTTATGGTTGACGGTAAATTTGTATGCATTCGGCAAATAATACCTCTGAGCACTGTTATTATATGCTGTTATATATGTATGTAATGTTGGATGTTGCCTTTCTGTAGACATGTGCTGCTCAAGTTTGCACTTCATGATGTAGTTCCACTCATTCACACACCTGTACATCATTATTGTTATTGAAGGAGTTGAATCATCTGGGGATTTATAAGGCAGTCAGAAATGATTGGTTGCTTTTTCTTGTCCGTCACCAGGGAGAAGTACCTTTTCAAGAACCGCACATCAGAAGTCCCGCCCAACTCCTATTACCATTCACTTTATCCTAAAATCATCCAGGACATAGAGGTGAGGATGTCTTTCTTTCTGTGTGTACACACGTATACACACACACACACTTCAACTTACCAGTGTTCTCTCTGTCCTCAGACCATAGAGGCAAACTGGCGGTGTGGAAGACACAACCTGCAGAGAATCCAGTGTCGCTCGGAGAACAGCAAGGGCGTATACTGCCTTCAGTATGATGATGAGAAAATCATCAGCGGCCTTCGAGACAACTCCATAAAGGTGTGTGTGTGTGTGTGTGTGTGTGTGCGCGTGCGAGAGATTTGATATCTGCCAGGAGATGCCGGATATTGGAAGTAATAACTCAGAGTTGCCAATTATTGTTTTTTGAGGTAATAAAGCAATGCCTTCCTCCCCCTCCCATCTGTCTGTCTTTCTCTCTCTCTCTCTCTCTCTCTCTCTCTTTTCTATCTCTCCCTCTGCCTCCCTCCATCACAGATCTGGGATAAGCACTCTCTGGAGTGCTTGAAGATTCTGACTGGTCACACGGGCTCTGTCCTGTGTCTGCAGTACGACGAGCGGGTCATCGTCACAGGCTCATCAGACTCCACTGTCAGGTTAGTGGAAGGGGGGCTTAAGTGTATACACACACACACAGACAGACAGACTCTTTTTTTTGTTTGTTTTTTTTTTTTTCTTTTATTGAGTGTCCTTAGCATTCAGACACTTACTGAGTGTATCTACTGCCACTCTGAGTGCTCACACACACACACACACACACACACACACAGACGGTACTCATTTGTTTTTTTGTTTTTTGTTTTTTTTTCTTGAGTGTATGTGTCCTTATTAGCATTCAGACACAGTGAGTGTATCTACTGCCACTCAGAGCGTGCACACACACACACACCCAGATGTAAATGCTCCTTTTCTTTCTCCATGACTGTGTGTTTGTTTGTTTGTTTACTGGAGCCCTCCCTTGCTGTCTCTAGACTGTAAGTGCATTTGTTTGCACTCCGACTGACATCATGAATGTAGCATTTTCTGACTTAAGCCTAATATTTGTCCTGGACAAGAACTCCTTCAAGAATCCCAACACGAGACCCGGACCTCAGAAAACAACCTTTTTAGCTTCTCTCTCTCTCTCTCTCTCTCTCTCTGAGTGTGTGTTTTATGACTGTGGGATGGGCTGAAGGGGGGGGGGATTATATGATGAGGGTGAGAGAAAGAAACCTTGTAACATCAATCAAGTGCAGCAAAGAGTGTCAGTGACACTGAAGCCCTTAAAAACACTGCTCTCTGTACTTACTGGGAAATCTCCACGGAAAGGCTGACCTCACTTCCTGAACCAGGCCTGTGACAGGCAGGCAGATGTGTATGGCCTGGGTGTCATGTTTTCCAGTATGTGAGTGTGTGTGTGTGCATGCACAAATATGCGTTTGTGTATACATGTGTGTTCGCCAATCTGTTTTGTGTGTTTCCGTGCACACACACACACACACACTCTGTACATGCCTTCTCCCCTGTCCAGATGCCAATACAAATCTGTGTGTTGTATTTTTCCTGGTTGGTAATGGGCGTAAAGCTGAATTCGATCCCCTCTCTGTGTGTTGCTTTTAGCAAACACTAGGTGGCAGCACAATCAAGCTTCTGTTTACAGGCGGTAATGGAAAGAGCATTAGCATCATGTTTTGACTTAAGTAGGTGCTTTGAAGCTCTCTCTCAGGAGGTTATTAAGCTAACTCACTCAGACATGGAGGAAATGCATTAACATTTTGCTCAGTTTGACTAGCTCTCACTTTCCCTCTTTCAGTCTCCTTTTTTCCCCTGCTTTTCTGCTACTTCTCTTTTCACACTCACTATTTGTTCATCCATCACCCTTTCATATGCTCATGCTTGGTACTGCTGTATGTCTCGATGTCTCGTAACCTTCTTTCTCACTCTGTACTTTTCCTCTGTCTTTTTTTCGGTTCTTCTTGTCTTTCTTTCTTTTTGTACTAGTTCTTGTTTTTCTTTCTCTTTTACTTTCTCATTACTATATATTTTTTTTCTCCCCCTCTCTCCAGTGTGCCTGTGTGACTGTGCCTGTCTTTCTTTTGTTCTCCATTTCTTTCTTTGTCCTTTTTCTTTCCTTTACTGACTGATATACACTCTCTCTCTCTCTCTCTCTTTCTTTCTTTCTTTCTCTCCTGCAGGGTGTGGGACGTGACCTCGGGCGAGGTGCTCAACACGCTCATCCACCACAACGAGGCGGTGCTGCACCTGCGCTTCTGCAACGGCCTGATGGTGACGTGCTCCAAGGACCGCTCCATCGCCGTGTGGGACATGGCCTCTCCCACCGACATCAGCCTGCGCCGCGTGCTGGTGGGCCACCGCGCCGCTGTCAATGTGGTCGACTTCGATGACAAGTACATTGTCTCTGCATCCGGCGACCGCACCATCAAGGTGAGCCAGGAGGTTAGGTGGGGTGGATGTACAGTGGGGTGGAAATACAGGCAGTTGAGTAAGCGACTGGCAGTTGTACGCATCTCTGTGTGTACATTGTGCATTGTCTACAACTTGATGCTTCTTTTCACCTATCCAGTGGGCATAGCAAATGGAAACTGGCTTATATGCACTATCTGAAGCTTCCGGAAGCTTCCTCTTTCAATCATGATATCAATGTGATTTCCATATGATCCCTGATGCATTATAAAACAAATCCAAGCAAATCAAAACCTTGTTTGACCCCATCATGAAGGGGAAGTCAAGGGGTAGAGGAAGAAGGAGCTGGATGGAAACTCTCAGCAGATGTCTGATGATGGAGGGTGTGATGAACTTTACGCAGTGATGAGGACAGGGGCCTGTGTTTGTTTGAAGAATTTTCTGGCAGTCTTGATTCAGTAGTTGCACACCTGGACGGCCCTGGACGTGCCCTTCTGACCGACATCTGGCTGTCGCCAGTCGCGGAGCTGTACATTGAATTTCCAGGAAGCATCTTTTGAAACCGACCAGCTCATTCATTCTGTCATGAGTTACTGTGAGTAGAATAACTAAAGCAAATGGCATGACTCGGTTTTGCTTTTATTGAACAGCGTGAGGAATTTTTAAGAAGTGCGAAAAAGGTCTATGTTTGACACAGCTGGCACATTGGTTCTACTGTCGGTTCTCACCATTTGCACTGTATAGAACCATGTGTGTAAAAGTACTATTCAAGTCAAATAAAAAGAGGTAAGAAAACAACATTTTCAGTGTTGGTTTTAAAAATTTAATGCCAAGAGGGGCATGTGGAACATAAAACAGGAAGCATTTTTTTACTTTTCTTTCCTTTTTTTGCTCTCCCTTCTCTTTTCTCCTAAGATGAAATGTATCCAAAACATAATTTATCATTAAAAAACAAAACAAAAAACATGCAAGGGGGTGTGGGGGGGAGAAAAAATGCTCCAAACAACCCGGGGTCTAGAACGCAGCGTTTTGATGTATTCCACGCAGGGCGCATGGGAACCTCTGGCATTTGATCGGGTCAGCATGAATAAAACATCATAAGAACAATGCACTCCCTGTGTGCGTCCCCTCGGCTGGCCGTCAGGCTCGCTCTTGTATTATCACTCAGCGGCCCTGGCCAGGCCAGGCCAGGCCAACAAGGCCAGGAGGGCTGCCTGTGTTGGTTGGCAGGACTGTGGACTCAACAGGATTTTTTTTTTCTCTCTCCTCTCTCTCTCCCCTCTCTCTGTTTGACTTTTGGGTTTGGGGGCTCACTGGAGACCTTGTGTTTGGGGGCTCACTGAAGACCTTGGCTCGTCTCGCATTACGAGTAGCCTGTCTCCTTGATATTGGACTTTTCAAAAACAATGGTCATGTTGGGGTTTGATTTAATTAGTAGTGAATGACTGTACGTGGGCAGAATGTTAATACATCTGTGTGTGTGTGTTTGTCTGTGTAGGTGTGGAGCACCAGCACATGTGAGTTTGTACGCACGCTAAACGGCCACAAACGAGGCATCGCCTGTCTACAGTACCGGGATCGGCTCGTGGTCAGCGGCTCATCAGATAACACCATCAGGTATTGTGTGTGTGTGTGTGTGTAAAGAAACGTTTTTTGTTTGTTTATTTTTTGGATATGGTTTGAGCAGACACAGAGATGATGTTGAGTGCCTGGTATGTCTTCTTGTGTGTATTTAGGCTGTGGGATATCGAGTGCGGGGCGTGCTTGCGTGTCCTGGAGGGCCATGAGGAGCTGGTTCGCTGCATTCGCTTCGACAACAAACGCATTGTCAGCGGAGCATACGATGGGTCAGCAACACACTCCCATCTGTGTGTCTTGGCACACACACACACACACACACACACACACACACACACACACACACACACACAGGCTCCTTGCAGCTCTCTTTCTATCTGTCTCTCCCCTTCTCTTTGTCTCTCTCTCTCTTGCGCTATGTTGCGCACACACACTCACACACACTCTCTCACACTCACTCTCTCACACACACACACACACACACACTCACTCTCGCTCTGTCTCACACACACAGGCACGCACACACACACTTTCACGTTAACTGAAGTTTTGCTTGTGGCTGCATGCTGCTCACTCTTGTCCATTTTGTCTGTGCAGTAAAATTAAAGTTTGGGACTTACAAGCTGCCCTGGATCCCCGGGCTCCTGCCAGTACCCTCTGCCTGCGCACACTTGTGGTAAGTGTCTGTGTGTGTGTGTGTGTGTGTGTGTGTGTGTGTGTGTGTGTGTGTGTGTTTAGACAAACACCATGACTGTACTGTATATTTCATGCTTAAGAAATTTCATCCAGTAGGCACGGTTGAAGGCATGCATTCTGTAAGTGCCAGGGCAGCTTGGCAGGGCCCGCCCAGGCAGAGATGATGTTACATAGCAGTTTCAGTGAAACTGGCTTCTGCCCTCTGCCTAGCCAGGTGATTTAAAACCAGATTAAAGCTCAAGCCAATCCCCCCACCCCCCCCACCCCAATCCCACATTGCCCAGAGGTAAACACAGCCATCTCTCTCTCTCTCTCTCTGGCATTTACCAGTAAGAGAAAAATTACTCTGTTCTTGTGGTGCTGGTGGTCCAGACCCCGAGGCTCTGGTTTCTAATTCCTCTTGTCATGGTGACCTGGCAGGAGCACTCTGGCCGCGTGTTCCGGCTTCAGTTCGATGAGTTCCAGATCATCAGCAGCTCCCATGACGACACCATCCTCATCTGGGACTTCCTCAACGTGTCGGCCAACGGGCAGCCCGAGGGACGCTCGCCATCCCGCACCTATACATATATCTCCAGATAGCAGGTATGAGCACACACACTCAGACTGATTGCCTGAATAGTCTGCTTTCGGGCAGCGTGCACGCATGCACACACACACACACACACACACACACTCTCAGACTGATTGCCTGAATAATCTACTTTCAGGCAGCACACACACACACACACACCCATCCTTTAAGCCCATGTTCTCAATCTCCACACAGCTAAAATTAATTGCATATACTCTATGCCAGTTCACTAAACTCTCAGTATCTCCACAACCAGGAGAGCACCAGTCATTTCCAACCCAGAACACTGTGGTTTGAGGTTGCCAAGTGGTGATGTGGGAGAGAGATCAAGGAAATGGGGTACAGCATGGACAGAATAGTGAATGAGAAGCTAACACTAACCATTGGATGGAAATAAACCGAAAACCGAGTTAGCTTTAGCTGCCTGTTTGCTATCAGGTTATAGCAAATTTTCATTTTCCTACTGACAGCATAGGGTGCTGGGCTATAGGTTGAATGGAGTTTTCCTTCAATTGAAGCATGACGCACAGTATCACCATACTCGGCTTGGGGGCCAAAGCGCAACACAATCCATCCATTTTTCATTGTTATGGTCCTGTGTGCTGCTATTATGGATATCCCATATTGCCTGTGGCCTTTAACATAAGGATCACCTACATACCTGCTCTATCTGGTGAACATGTAGCTATAATTCTGTACCACACAATGTAGTAGCTCCAAGCTACTGTGCAAAATGCATTCAAGTATGTTGTCATTGATAAATTATTTCAGGTTTAATGAGGTTTAATCTCGCACACACAGACACATATATACAAATACACGCACACAGAATTAAATCTTTTTGCTCTAACTCTGCAGGGTTGGAAACATGCTATTCCTGTCTGTTTTATAGGTCTGATTGTGCTTTGAACTGCTACACTGGCCATTAGACGTTTCATTTCACATGAGGTTTGCTCAAGGCTGCACTGTTTGCTTCAGTATTAAGTTGCTCTTCTGGCACCCCTCCAGGGTCGTCTGTGGGACAGCGATTCATGGGGATCTGTGTTGGGGTATGCAAGGAGAGATGTTCGAGGAAGGACTGTCTTTAACAGGGTCTTAAATTGACCACCATTTACAACCCCATATAAGACTTGAGAGGTCAAAGGATGGCCCTGGTACATGCAGTTGAGAGGGGCTGTGGGGAGATAGCACAGATTAAGCAAGGTCATCCCTAGCACTCCATAAAAATAACATTGGTTTCGCTGCCTGTGTCATAATCCACATGTGGCTTCAGCAGTGGTGTGTGGTCTAGTTACATCAGGTTTACCACCACTAGCAGAGAAAAGCTAACATCTTTGTAAACAGGCCCCTATACCATATACTTATCTCCAACACACCATATCCTCCTACTGTATTCTTCTCACACACACACACACACACACACACATACAATTCACTATCTGTGCAGTGTGTGTGATCTGGTTTGTTCTCTCTTTCTTCAGGTGCCCCTTCTCTGTGGCAGTGTGTCCTGGGAAAGCTGAGAGCTGATTGGCTTTTGCTGGTCCAGAGAGGAGCCCAGGGACCCTCCTCTTCCTCATCTTCCACTTCATCATCCTCATCCTCCTCACTGCTGTGCGTTCATCATTGCTGTGACTCCTCAATTGGAAACGGCCCTTTATACGAACGCCAACCTGTACTTCCTGCAACCTTAAGTACGTTCACCTCGGAACGAAAACCTCCCTCTACCCTCTCCCCCATTCCGAACAAGTACACAGCCCTCAAATCCAGATGATATTTAAGCCAGCTCTATTTACACAGAAGTCCTGAAAAGCACATACTTGCACTCTTAACCCCTTGCCTAACCACTAACCCTCCCTAGCTCTTGGGTGGGGCTTCTTATTCTAAGTCCAGCCTGTTGAGTCTTAAACGTAGAGATGCCACTGTAGATTCAACAATGATAATAAGCTTAGCATGAACTTGAACAGCATTCGAGTTCCAGGTTCTCCTACTACGTATGATAACTTACAGGACACTAGCCATATTGCAGAGGCATTTGTTCTTTGCATTCTCTCTCTCTCTCTCTTCCACCACAATCCCCATCCTTTTCTTTTTCATTGTTGAGTTCTTTTTTTTTCCTTCTCTCTTTTCTCCACGGATGGGACCGGTGCACGCTCACAAATGGACATGTGACAAAACTGCACGTCAGAGACAGAGACTCTGTGCAAAGCCTCAGGAAATGAGGACCCAAATGACTGGTTGGTTGGTTGGTTGCTTGGTTAACAGACTGAATGATTCATTGATTGATGAACAGATTCACCAAGGAGATGACTGTTTTGAAGAATGAGTGAGGAACTAGGGAAATGGGAGGAAATCAAGTTTCTCTCATTTTGGCGAATGCCCCACCCTTCCATCTTCACCTCCCCGCCTCCTCTTTTGTTCGGGGTTGGGGAAAGCTGAAACCTCCCTGCGGTGGCCTTTTTCTCCAGAGTGAGGGACATACTGCTAGCGGGACTTGCTGATGGACAAGCCTGCCGCGATGAACTCCAGTGACCTGATTTTAGGTGGGGGTATCACCCTCACTGTGTCTCGTGACGACATGTATGTATGTATGTATGTATGTATGTACGTGTGTTTTTTCTCATCAAGGAGACTGCTGTGCATGTAAAGCCAAAAGGAGAAGCAGTTTCCTGCCAAGTTTCTTTTATTTTCTTCCCTTATCCTCCTCTCTTCTTTTGGAACTGCCTCTTACTTTCATATATTTTTTTTTTCTCCCCCAATCTTTATATTCAGCCCTTTTTAAATTGGACAAGTTGTCTTTCTTGGTGAGATTGTACTAGACATGTAATTCTCTTTTTCATTCTGTGTTTCATAGTTTCCTCATCCTCCCCCATCTCTTTCTCTCTTAATCTGGTTTGCCTGTACTTGCCTGCTTTTTATTTTATTTTATTTTTCTCTTTTTTTTTTTTTTTTTTGTTCCAAGGGTCCTGTGTCTTGAAACTGAGTTTAGCTGTAAACAGAACCGTCTTGTCAAAACTGTGTTGTATATTAAAATGATTTTTTTAAAATATGAAAAAAACTTATTGTGAATAAAACACTTTACTGTGGAAGTGTCTCATGATATTATCTGTGTGTGTGTGTGTGTGTGTGTCTACATCTACCTGTAACTTTGTGTGTGGGGTTTGTCTAAGGTGACAATGTCTGTGTCTGCAAGCCATCTTATGTTAATTGTTCCTCCATTGGACTTTCTGAATTATAAGGGAAGAAGTATGTGAATGTATCTGCATTTGTCAAGCCAAGTGAACTGCTGTACGTGTGTTATTTGTGTGCAATGGGGCTCAATGTGGTAATAAATGACCACCAGCACAACTGCTCAAACATGACCAGCCACCGATGCCGGCCTTTTCACAACAGCTGGTCAGTCTTGATCACACTGTTCTAAAAGCTTCAATACATTGCCTATGTACTTAAGCTTAAAAATCTGTCAATAATATACAACGTATGTGTGTGTCTGTCTGTGTATGGCCCAACCTTGCTGTCTGCAGCGTTTCTCTTCTTGTCCACCAGATGGTGCTAGAAGCTTAGTTTTGAAAAAACTCCATGAGACATGTCTAGAGCATTTGAGTCAAACCAAGGCCTTGCATGCCAGAGCAGAGCTGGACTGTTTACTCTCAAGGGCATCTAGCATTTTGAAGATCTTTGAGTCCAAAGCCATATGTTTCCCTCAAGATGTCTGTATCGATTCCCATAATAAAGACCTGAAATGCGGCCGATCGCCTGGCTTGCCTCGACTTCTTTTGTGAATGAGAGGCCTGTGCTTGACTGGCACTAGTAGTGGGCTTGGCACAGTCGGCGCATTTAAGATTTGCAGGCTGTGCTGTGTTGTGTTAGTGCAGTTTTGTGTCACCCTAAAACAGGGCTGGAATTCCTCACTGCGCTTTTGCACGCTGAGGTTGATTTCTGTGTTCAGCTGTTTTTTTTTTTTGGAGCATATCAGCAGCAGGGCCAAAATAGTTCTTGGTGATTAGACTGCAGATACAAGACAGCGTTCACTTACACAAGTTACTGTTTGTATATGTACTGTGGTGGATACACATCCAATGAGAGGCATTATCTGTTGAGATATATGTGTCTGTGTTTGTCTGCTCCTTGTGTGTGTGTGTGTGTGCCTGCTCTCAGGCAGACATGTGTGTGTCTGTGTCTGAGTGCATGTGTCTGCTGGGTGTGTGTGCTTCCTGTGGGTCTGTGGGATTTTTCCCATAATTCCTGCAAGTCTCAGGTCACTACTCGGTTCTCACGCACATTTTTCAAATTCCTTCCTCCACACCATTACCATACACCTTCCACCCTGGGTTTGGCTCCCGAATCTTTCCACCATTCCGCCAGCACCGTTCCAGAACCCCCTCGCTCCGGATCTGTGCCTCAGAATCGAGAAATCCTCTGTCTCTTTCCCTCTGAGTCAGCTGTTTGTGCCTGCGGATCGTATTGGCTGATGCTCAAGTGACAGATCTACATTTACCACCCCAGGAGGAGGAGGAAGGGGGGCAAAGACAATTAAGTGACATGCCGTGGCGCTCCTCCTTGCGAGACAAGTGTCTAAGACCGAAGACAAAAATGGATTGGGGGGGATTTCTTGTCTACCCGGCTGGTAACAAAGACTTATTCAGTACATGCAAAGACCTGGTGGGTGAACGAATGCTTTTGAACCATGAGAGGGGACTGCACTGTTAAAAAGTGAGTGTGTTTGTGTGTGTGTGTGTGTTTTGGAGGGATGGGGAGTATCAGAAAGGTACGGATGGTAGTAACTGTGCTTGTAGGAAAGGTAAGGAAAGAGGGGGAAAAAATAAGTGACATTTTCTGATGCACAGTTTTTCTGGAAGATTTACTGGCTTGTAGAAAGGCTGCCATACACTGAGATGAAATAAATAAGTGAAATAATTTCATAATAATAACAACAATTATAGTAGCAGTCATAATAATATTGCTTATTTAGCCTTTACTCTTTATATATATATATATATATGTATATATATATATATATAATCTTTATATAGTTTTCTAATGGGTTCCCTTTAATATTTGTGTATGAGACTTTGGTTAATCCATAACGTCCACATAGCAGCATTCCACACTGTCTCCAAATTAGGAATATCATTCCCTGTGTTATTTCTATAGCAATGCAAATGCAAAGAGAATGAGCCCTCATACCCCTTTTGCCCTGTCTTTGAGTGCTTGCTATTGGTTGCAGGGTTGATAAAGGGGCGGGCTTTGGCTATGCTGTCCATCACTCGTCCCCAGTTGTCTTCGGTCGTTATTAGATAGTTGTCTTTGTTTTTTGGTGCAGCTGATATTTGGATGTTTATGTTTACGTTTTTGTTTTTCATTTGTACATTCCAGTTCTTGTAGGGTTCTGTCCTTCAAGGAAAAGAGAGAGAATGAGTGATGAAGTGATCACCAGTAGTCCTCCTCCCGACGGCGACGTCCAAACATGGTCTTTGGTGCACTCCCTCATACGGCATTCGCTCATTCAGACTGTTCATTTACACGTGAGTGTCGCATATGAGTTCACCTCTCAAAGCATAGAGGGGAATATAACTATCAGAGTCAAAGTCAAAGTCAAAACATCCGCCATGGATACTGTCCTTCCCTTTGAGATCCTGCTTCACCACACACACACACACATACACACATATACACACACACACAGACATACACACATTAATATGGTATATTTGGATGCCTGGGTCCTGTAACAGAGGAACATGTCAACTCCCCAAGTTGGGGTGTAGTCCTTTATCTTTGGCTGCCATGTCCTAAAGGTCCTGGACATTGTCTCAAAGGGATGACCCGAGTTTGATCCGGTCAAGAGTCCAGTCCAAAAGCTGGTCTACTCTGTGATAGTTCCATGGAGAAACCTGGTCCCAAACACAGGACAGGATGGTCGGCGGGGGCCTAGATCCGCCCGCCAGTTTTGGGTCACCATCTGTCGGCTAGTCTCTAGGCTTCTCCATATGTGTAGGGAGCCTGTCGTTGTGTGGTCTGTCTGGTTCAATATCCATGACCAAACCAAAGGAAAGGGCAGGTGTGTCAGTGCCGACCTTACTGGAAGGATTGATGAGATGATGTCTGGCAGTCCTGCAGTCAGACAGCTGCTAGTCCAAGTCAGTCCTTTGTCAGAATCAGACATGTCCTCTTTTTTTTAAGCACATTTTAGCTTTAAACAGGATTAACCCATGCTAGGCTAGTTGGCATAAAATTAGCTTTGGCCGTGTTAGCATGTCTCCGTTAAACGATCCAGTCATTTCACACGGCGGCAAAGAAGAGGGACTGTGTCAGTTTGGTTATCAAGTCCCAAGGTAACATTTAGCTTGGTCCCAAAAAACAGGACTTTTAGTGGCCTTTTAGAGGAGATGGGGAGAGAGAGAGCATTAGCAAAAGTTAACATGTTAGCGTGGACGGGCAGCTCGAACTCGCTTGGTCCGTTTGCTGACCGTGGTGAAGCGGAAGGGTGTCACGTCTGGCTGCTCCCCAGGTGGAAAGCGCTTCATGAAGTGCACGTCCTGCTGGTTGGGTAGTGTGTGCGGGCCGCGTCGAGGGCGTCCTCTCTTAGTGAAGCCCACATACCAACCATTGTATTTCGCCGACATCAGCGCTGTGTAGTTATTTTCCAGAACCTTCTCCACAAAGACGCAATCTGAACTGCGGTTACTGGCCTTCTGGGAGAACACAGACAAACGCAGATACAAAAAAAAAAAACAGAAGATGGATGGACAGAAACAAGACACACAGTGACAGACATAAAAAAAAGAAAAAAGAAAAAAGAGAGTGGTTTACAGACACAGCCTTTCGATGAAGAAATGAGGGTGCCTATCTTTGCTTTAGAGCAGAGATTCAAAAGGAAATTTACAGCCATTTATCATTAATTCCTTTATTTTCCTCTTGTTTTCAACAAAAGAAAAACCAATCCATTTATAGAAATAAATGGTCCAATTTGGAGAAACTCCTAGTAACTCTCTTGGGGACAAATTGCTTTATTACAGAATGTCATTACATGAGTTGGTTTCAAAATTGCTAACGGTCGCCTTGTGAATTGTTTTATGGTAAGAACGTGCTCTGTAACTCATTTGTTTTAATAAAATAACATCCTAGTTTTTACTTCCATGCCTCCCCCTTCAGCTGGCCCACCAACTACACACTTGTAGCAATGCCAGCAATGGAGCATTCAGACTCGCAGGTTCCTCCAAACTAGTTAATCTTCCTTACAATCTGAATGGCTTTGTTTGGTTGCAGAGGCCCATGACGTATGGTTGAAGGCTACCCCTATGCCTTGATTCTTGGATTCTGTTTTCTTGTTCTTGCTTGCATTGTTTTTGTTATGACAGACATAACACTTACATAACAGTTATCCTTGGTTGCCAATCAGGCTTGGAGAAGGGTGAGATGATATTAAATAGTGTTGTAAGTCTTGTTTAAAGGTGATTTTTTGTTTTTCTTCTAACTTGAACTTTGTTTCTGATTTGATGATGATCAAGATACCATGAGGGAAAAAAGGAAATGGTCCCTTATATTATAGACGAGCCCTGTGCTCAATAACCTGTGACAAAAACAAGAACAGCATGAACTAACTCTATTAATCAGTCCTAAAGAATGACATCCTTTCTTAGCCGTCATTTGGAATGATTTGATGACTTGTCAGAAAGGATGCCACGTGTTATTAATTCTTGCCAAGAAAAACTAAGAGATGTTGATACAGCTTATAGAAGCTCATAAGGTTACAAGCAGACAGTTTTCCTTACATTTTGAGTGTTCGACAAACATTTACTCCATTGAAAGACAGAGAAAGAAAACCACACAAATGGATAAATGGTGCATAGTCATAGTGCAGCCTTCTTTCACTGTCTTTCAATTGCTACAGCCTAGAACAATGTTAGATACATGTACTTCCTTATTAGCTTAAGCTGTCTGCCACTACTGACATTGGTGCTGAGCCCAAATAACTCACCTTGCCCACCAGCTTGCCCCTGCGGTTCATGCACAGGTAATAGTTGGTCTCTTTCCCCCGGATTCGCACCTGGCTGCCAAAGGTGTCTGCCTCCACTACGAGCTGGGCTTGTGAAGGGACAATTAGACAAACGCAGAGTTATTAAAGCGAACAAACACACCAAAGCCCATTAGGGTGAGTCTTTCTTAAAAGCCTATTCCAATGAAGGTGAACCATATCTTTAGACACACAGACAGACTAGGGATTGTGTAGGGATTGTGGACTAGGGATTGTGGACTAGGGATTGTGTGAGACAATTGATCAGTGTGGCCTCTGCCACTGAAGTCTTTGTTTGACACAATTACACAGAAGAGATAACTATCCTGTTTGCCCGTGACGATCCATTTCTGCTGACATGTCTATACTGACTGCACAGGCTGGCCGATCGAAACAAGGAAATTGTGTTATCCCTTTCTTTTTCCCCCCTGCTCTGTGACTGATATTAGATGTTGTCCTCCCTTATCTCCTCTAGATCAACATCTACACAGCTCGTAATTCATGCCAAATCTTTTCTCCCCTGCTTATACCAAGCCTCTGCTGAGTGGAAGGCCTCTTGGAAGGAAAGGGGCCATGCTTGTTTAAAAATAAACCCTCAAAATGATTCCTACATGACCTTTGTCAACAGAGGGGTCACTTAAGATCAATATTTTCACTCCCTACACACACACACACACACGCTTCCTTAGTCTCTCCATCTATGTTCCCCCCACTTGCTGTGTAAATACATCTCTTTTAATCCCTCCTTTGAGTATGTGCTCTTATTCCATTTTTTCTTCTGTCCTGTTTTCCTTTGATAACATAACCCCATGACGAGCTACGAATAGATCTCAGTGATCGATCTGAATATTGTTTCAGTTGCTATACAAATTGTAGTTGTTCCCATAAATTATTCTAATTAGCTGAGCTGAGCCCCCTCTCATTCTCATTAAAAAAACACTGACACACACACACACACACACACACAGACTTCCTGGTTTCAGATTCCATGCACTGCTTTTTTACAATACCACAGACAGCATTCAGAGAGATGGAGATGGAGATGGAGAGAGAGAGAGAGGGGTGGAAAAAAGAGGGGGGTGGCAAAATGTATATGTGGATGTGTGTGCCTGTGTGCATGTGTGCATCTGTGTGTGTGTGTGTGTAAGAGAGAGATAGAGAGAGAGAGAGAAAGGAGGTAGAGGGAAATAGCCGGCTATTCTGAACCCACTGAAGAAGACAACAGGCTGAATGAGAAATCAATAGTCAGATCAATGGGAAGATGAGTTGCTAACACTACGTCTAACACCAAGCCTGACTGCTCTCTGCCACTTGGCCTTTTGTCTCCGTGCTGTCTGCGCCTGCCTGTGAATCATTGTGTCAGCAGCCACTGAGGCCTTTGTCTTCTCCCGGCAAGTTCATTCAGCTGCCCTCTCCACTGCATCAGAGTCTGCCTGAGCTATATTTTCAATTGCTGATGCTGTAGGAGCACTACATGGTTAAGCGTGTGTGTGACTGTGTATGTGTATGTGTGTGTGTGTGTGTGTGTGTTTGGAGGGCCAGGGGTAGAGGTTTGGGGGGAGGGGTGCATGTGTGTGTTGCATTTCCTGATAAAACAGCAAAAGATGCAAATTAATTTCTTCAGGAAGGTTAGGTTATGACATTGGCTCTGATCTAAACACAGCTTAGTATTCTTTAGTTACGGTATAATTGAAATCTATGAGAGGTCCCCACTAAAACATAAAAAACATATGTGTGTGTGTGTGTGTGTGCCTGAGAGTCCAGAATGAATGTGTAAATTGTCATGTCATGTTGCCAACACAGCCAAATCATGCCATATATTATATTCAAGATCCATTTCACGTTTCAAAATATATGTATATACACATTAGCCTTTGTATGCCTTGGGAGGGTGCATATCTGTTCTTCCATCGTCTGTCTCTAAATTTGTGTGTGTGTGTTTGTGTGTGTGTCCTTACCATATTTATCTCCGTCCTCTCCGCGGGCGCTGATCCGGCGGCCAAGCACTTGGACATGTTTTCCGCTGGTCCTGCTGTAGAGCTGGTAGACTCGGTGTTGCCGACGACTCACATTGTCTCGCACCCCAGTCTGGTTCTCCACATGCACACTGAAATTTACCCCATCGACCCCAAACACCTGCTGGGCCCGGGCAGCCAAGAGGGAGGTGTCAGTTTCATTGCTCAAGTGTATTATGTCTTGCTCTTGCTCTCTCTCTCTGTCTGAATCATTCTCTCTCTCTCTCTTTCTCTATTTGTCTGTCTCTCTCTATCGCTCTCTCCTTGTGTGGTTGTCTGCATGACTCTTGGCTCTCTTTGCGCTTGACCCTGGGCTATCTGTCTCTCCATCTAGATTCCCTTTAACATACCCCCTCTTTTATATGCCCCCCCCCCCCCACACACACACACACACTTTTCCCACTGATCTGCTTGCTCTCATGCTCCATCACTGGTACTTCCCTACCTGCCTCCACTGCACTGGTGTGCATGTAGGTACTCACCTGCAGAGGATTGCACATCACCAGCAACATCTGGATACATCTACAGAGGGAGAGGGAGGACAGAAGAGAAGGAAAACATTAATATTTTGTACACTTGAACTGTTTGCAGTCTGTACTGGAGGGTGTTTTACATTCATATTAATCATACAGTGATGGTTGAATGGAATTAACAGAATGAAAGGTGCAATTTTGGACCGTGCTCTAGAATGAAAGGGCAAAGGCAGAACAATATAAAGTAGTTGCGATTCAGAGTAGGCATGTGATAGGAAAAAAATGGAACTGGAATGCAATGAGTAAACAACAAGTATGTGGGTAAAAAAACAGACTAGGAATGGAAAAAATAAATAACAAACGAGTATACAAAAAGATAGTAAAGTATACAAAACATGATTTCCTCCATTCGTGCTTGTTGTCATGTCACTTTTCTCTGTTAATAATAATAACGTATCATGTGGCCATCTGACATCAGGTCTTATACATTTCAGACCTTAAATCCATTCTTCCTTTCCCTCCATTACTGTTTTTGGTGCAGGGCTGACTCCTATGTCCTTCTTGGCTCAAACCTTTTCCCCACCCAGGCATCTCAACTATTACAAGCTATGGGTATTCTTCCCTGACCAAGCAATGATGCCACCACCTGCATGGCTGTGCTTTCACACGTACAAGCCATGTACAAGGCTTCCAGGAGAAAGGGGGGTGAGGAGGGGGTGAGGGGAGAGGGGGAGGGGGTGGGGGGTGTCATGGTCCAGAGTAAAACCTGACATAAATCTGTCTGCACTAACACAACCCTTTGGAAAACATAACAAAGGAAGTGACAGTTATGTCATAAGGGAAGCTTAAAACTAGACATGGCATTCGCAAAGGACTTCTGTGTTTCCATTCCAATTGTAGTTGAAATTGGATTCCATCTGGCTCCCAGTGCCACCGCACCAATCCCATTCCCATTCCCATTCTTCTGGCGGCGGGCAGCTCTTCCTTGAGAATGGCATAATGTCCAAAGAAAGAGAGAGAGAGAGAGAGAGAGGGGAGGGGAGAGAGAGGAAGGGAAAAAAAGCCTTTTCCTCTTCTGAAATACTTTTCTAGACCATCTCGGCAATGCTAAGCACATTTCCCTCCAGACTTCTCCTTAAACGGTCACGCCGCACAAGTCAAGCCTGACCGCAAGGCCTGATGCTGCAAGACTGTCCAGTTTGATGAAGTCAAGGTGTGTTTGTATGTGTGTGAGTGTGTGTGTGTGTGTATGTGCTGAGTGCATACGTGTGTCTGGATGTCTGTTAGCCGCACCTAGAGGCAACCTCTGTGTCAACCCACAAAGATGCTGGTGTGGTCAGTGAGTTCAATGTGTATGTTTTGGCAGCTTGCTGAGTTTGTGTGTGTGTGTGTGTGTGTGTGTGTGTGTGTGTGTGTGTGTGTGTTTGTGTGTTCGAGCGTGCATGCCTGTGTGTGTGTGTGTGTGTGTATGAGTGTATGTGTGTGAGAGTGTGAATGTCTGTGTTGGTCTCTGTGTGAGAGTCTAAAGTGAGCAAAACATCTGACTCGGTGCAGGCCACGGCAGAGTCCAGCAGAATGCAGCATGGAATAAACTGAAGCTTCACAGTCTGTACCCCAGCATACCAACTACTGCCCTACGCATGGGCGTGCCCCTCTCCAACACTGATCTGCACAAACCTGCCAAATTGCTGGAGTGAGAAATGAAAAAGAAGAAGAAGAAGAAGAAGAAGAAGAAAAAAAAAAAAACCCTGAAGTCTGATCATGTAATCCTTACACCCTGCTTTTGGCATTAGAACACAGAGCTCGGCTGTAACGTAAGATGCAGATCCCCTCCATTTTTCTCTCCCTCACCCTTTCTGCTTACTCTTTCTCTTTTTGGTAAAAGTGAGTGACGGGGGGTTTGATCGCTCCCAGGCCTTGTGCTGTTTTGAATGCCGAGGCGACCACTCACACACACACACACACACAAACACCACATACACACACTCAGGGCAGAGAGAGAGAGAGAAAGAGAGAGGTGGCTGGCTCATCGTGAGACAGGGTGTGTTCTCCACTTATGTCGCGGTCCTCTCTCGCTCTCTCCTGCTGGGCCACTCCTGTCTAAAAAGGGTGACCCTATGATCCCTCTGGCAAAGTGGGGCCTAGGAGGGAGGAAGCAAGGCGTCCCAAAAACAACCCGTCCACAACAACAGGGGCTGCCCCGCGTGAGTCACACGATGGGTGAGGAGGTGGAGGAGGAAAAGAGGAGGAGGAGGAAGAGGAGCAGGAGGAGTAGTCGTTCCCCACATGCTCTCAACCACAGCGTCCCGGGCCAAACGCAACACTGTGGGCAGATGATGGTGCACAGTGCACTGGCTGGGTCTGGTGGTGAGCTTATTGTTTCCTCTCGACTGAAGTGCTCCTCTCTCATTTTTTTTTTTTGCTTTCCTTCATCTGGCTAAATTTGGTAATTGTCTGCTGTCTGTAGAATTTCTGGTGAACTCTCTCGCACTCTAACAAAAAAGAAAGAGAACAAAAAAAACAAGAGAAACAAATACTGTTGCAGTTCCACTGGTACCACCATTCAGGCCTAATAGAGTTTAAGACAGGAGACAGACAAGGATAGAAGAGCAGTAAAAACAAACACACACACACTTTTTTTTTTGGGGGGGGGGGTGGGGGGGTGGGGTGAGAATGTGGAAACAGTCAAAATTGCTTTTCTCACTCCCTGTCTGTTCTTCACTGCTCATTCCCTGTCTTGGGAAGGGGTGACTCCCCCACATCGTCCCAGTCTCAAGCAAAGATGTGGGGGAGAGAGAGCGAGCAAGCAAGAGAGAGAGAGCAAGTGAGAGAGAGAGAGAGAGAGAGGAGGAAGATGGAGAGAGAGAGGGGAGGGGAGGTATCGGCAGCTGACAGCTGGTCCAAAGCAGACACAGATGCACGCAACTCAACTTCAAACCACTGCATGATAAAGAAAGACAGAGAGAGAGGGAGGGAGGAAGAGAGAGAGCTCTGTCCTTCATCAGTCACCATACCTCAGTCCTGGAAGCAAGAGGCAGTACGGCTCTATTAGCGGTTGTGAACTTGGCCATGAGGACTCAGCCACACTACACTACACTCCACACTGCACCACACCACATGTACAGCATGCCAGCAAATAAAGTCCTCTCCCATGCAAATGACCTGAATGGGGGTTTGAATTCGTGGCCAAGGTGAACTAGGGAGCGCTTTGGTTGGCCGGGCGCACACACGCTTGTTCTAGGTTACACGGGCCCATTGCCTCTGGACCTTCACACGGTAGCGGTGTGGTGTGGTGTGGTGTGGTGCGGTGTGGTGTGGTGTGCAGTGCGGTTGCACCCATGGGCAAAACACCTACTGAGCTCAGCACCTGCAACTGTATGTGTACACTGTCTCAAACGTCCATGCCCCCAAGTCTGTGGCTTTGCGCCCTGTGCACGAAAACATTTGTACGTATGGGGCTTTGGAAATGTGTGCTCGCTCGCTCACTCACTCACTGTCTGGCTGCTAAAGCAATGGCCTCGGCCCAAGAATGCCGACCTCTGTACGGTATCGCCGCATTCCGTCTGCGCGACTGTGCATGCTGCTGCTGTAGCCGCCGCCGCCATCTCTCCGTATCGGCGCGCGTGCACGCTCTGGCAGCAGTGGTGCATCTGCCTCTGCTGTGCACTGGCCCCGTACCTATGCACACAGCTCTGTGCAGGTGAGAGTGCGTCTGGGCGCTTTGAGGACTCTCAGCTGTTCAAACACCACGCTTAGCAGCGGAGGGGGGGAAAAAAACACGATTCGGGCTGAGACTCTGGATTCTCCCTATCCCTCCCAAACCACAGTGGGCCTGAAGCCTGCCAGAGTAAGGTTGAGAGGGAGAGAGGGAGGAAGAGAGAGAGCAAAGGAGAGAGAGTGAGAAAGAGAGAGAGAAAGAGGGGATAGGGAAGGGAGGTAAGAGAAGAGAGAAATAGAGGAGGCGAGGGAGAGAATGCAAGTAGCCGGGAGCTCTTACTTCTCAGTGTTCTGTGTTCTGTGGTCTGGAGCCAAAATAAGCAATAGCCTGACATCATCAACCTGTGACTGCCTCTTCCTGCAGCAGTGCGTAGAGCTGCACTTTGGGCACTGGAATCTAATGTTGCTGGCTGAAGGTAAATATCTACCAGTGCTGACTTGATACACCTCTGGGCCTACAACTCCAGCCAGTGTGTGTGTGTGTGTGTGTGTGTGTGTGTATGTGTAGGTGTGTGTGTGTGTGTGTGTGTGTGTGTGTGTGTGTGTGTGTGTGTGTGTGTGTGTGTGTGTGTGTGTGTGTGTGTGTGTGTGTGTGCGTGCCCATGTGTGTTATCTACACTGGAATAGTACAGCAACTTTGCTATTTGGCAAATTTGCCATTTGGAGTGTGGTGGCACAACATAGGCCTAATAAACACAGAGCTGGTTAAAGTATTAAACGAGCTGGATCCCTTTGCTTCAACTAAGAGCCAAACACCACAGACAGATGATAAAGCACCAGTTTCACAGCCATTAAGTCCGACATCCTTGAGAATTATTAGATAATTGAGATAATGCTCCTTTGCCCGGTCTGTGAGCCAATGCAAGAAACTGAGGTCTGGGCAGAGTATGGATTATCATTCTCACAGCTCTATCCACAGGTTGGGAAAGGAATGATAACCATCTCAAGATGACTGCCATGTGTGCAAACCAGGGTTGACAAAAAGGAAAAGAAAAATAAAGACAGACATTTTTTGAACCAGACACACCTTAGGGAGTCAACTGCGAGCATATTTCTGGTTTGTTTGCCTTGGATACTTAGCCAGATAGGCTAACCTGACATTACTCTTGAGACATTGGCACCTGTCTCTATGGTGACCCTGTAATGGAGATGTCACAATGCAAGAAGGCTAACAGTAAACGTTACAATAACAATTCCATTAGCAAATAATCGCAGCTACTCTATAAAAGTCCAAGACCTTCTCACTGCAAACAGTATGAAGACACACAGAGTAGAGTTCATTTAATAAACAAATAGTTATATAAACTTACAAGACAGTCAGCGTGGAGAGAAGGGACCGCATCGCTTCCCCCACCGCGACGAAACGTCGCTCCAAGTCTGTCTCCTCGGCTGTTCCGAGCTGCTCTCCGCGTACCGGGAACACTCCGGTGATGACGGTAGGTTTGTGTGTGTCTTTGTAATCCGATGAATGGTCGCGGGGTCAGCGGACACTCCCGTTGGCATCGGCGGTGAGCATCGCGTCCCCCAGCGGCGGAGGGTACGGGGGGAGGACGGGGGAACCCGCGGTGTGAGTGCCACTGTGACCGTTCGCGGCTGTCACGGTGGTCGTGGTGGTGCGCGGTTAGCAGCAAACAGGGGCGGGGCAATGTGAGGACTGGAGGGGGCGGGGGTCAGGTCATTCAACAGCCGTATTCTTGGAGCTGCAGGGACAGGTGAAACGAAGTTCAGCTACAGTCAGGATCCAAACAAATCCGTTTTCAGTCGCCTGGCCCTGAGTTGTAGTATAATCAAGGATGAAGTAGCTTTTTATGAAAATAATCCCGGTGGACTTGTCTGTCAACCTGTTCACTGTCTGTTGCTGTTAACTTCGCACGATCCCACAGTTGAAAGATATTTTCCAGGCGTCGTAGAACATTTGGAATAGCCTTCTTAGTTACAAGTTGATCTTGTGATCGGTAAATACGTCCTTTTACGAATAAATTCCCTTGGATGGAAAAGAACGGGCATGAGCGATGTGCTGAGGGATGGGTCGGTAAGGGGAGAAGGGAGGAGTAGTGAGAACGGAGGCGGGAGCTTCAGCTCTAGTCCGTACGAAGCAAGGTCAGGCGCCGCGGGAGGCAGGATACCTGGGCGGGGTGACGAGGGCGATGTGGACGCGGTGGCTCTGCAGACTCCGGATGCTGCACGGTAGACTCGGTCATGGCTGCACCTCCTGACGGGGTCAAAGGGTCTGTGGCCCGGGGGACACTGGCCGACAGTGTCCGCTTGAATGGAGGAGAGCCCGAAGCGGTCCAGCTCAGAGGATGGGGGGAAGAGTTGAATGAAAAGCAGAGGGTGCAAGGGACAGACAGAGAGAGGGGGCGGGGGAGAGCGGCAGAGAATGGGAACAGCTGTGACTGAGGGGCGAACCCAGCCACCCGCGACAGCACAGAAATGACAGCCGCGCTCTGCACCTGATTTCCCGGATTTCCCCAGGCGTCTCAGCCGCTGGCTGCTTGGTTCATCCACAGTCCCGACACAATAACAGTCAAAACACGGGGGGATGACATCACCTCAAAAATGTTTGAAGGGGGAAATGTAATCCGAGCTTTTTAAAATTATTCTTAAATGGTGAAAGTTAGTAGTTCACTCAAAACAAGACCCAGATGCGAAATAGATTAAAAACAACACGCGTTACAGATTCGAGAAAATACCTCCTCTGTTCCAGTTCTCCCTATATGTAATTTCGAAGTTCTTGAAGAAGGTCCACTTTATCAGGTTGACAGATCGAACCTTCGCCGTCTCCGTTCTGTGTTTCTTTCTCTCACATGAGAAAAAGAGTGTAGGGTACAGGAAAAGCAAACAGATAAAAGCCAACTCAGCCTCGTCCGATGAGAATATGAGAATGTAGACTACGCTTTGAAAAATGCCCAGGGTTCCTTCCGCAACCGTTTCCCTCTTCGCGCTGATGAGAATCTACACGGGAGAGGCGAGTCAGCTAGAGCAGAAATCTCACTCCAAGAAAAAAACGTACAAGATTTTAACAGCGGCAGATCAATCCACCCCTCCCTCCCAACCCCCTTTCTCTCTACCCTTGTCCCTCTGTTTCCTCAAGCCTCTCTCCCTCTCTCATGCATAAACCACCACCACACACTGACGCGTTGGATACAAACAACATTTAATCAGTCACTCTTGTCACACCGACCGACCACTTCAGCGAAAAAAGAAAAAACAGTAGCCAAATGTCACAGTGTGCTATGGCCATTTGCGCGCAGTTGTCCAGCGTAGCAAGGTGTGTGTGTGTGTGTGTGTGTGTGTGTGTGTTCAGGCTGAGTGAGAGCGCGAGAGAGTTCTAATAGTGAACGTCACCTGGGATAATGGAAGAAAGACACGACGGATGCCCGACTTTGTTAGTTCGTTTTAAGAGGATAGGGGGAGGGTTACCATTCCAGTCCTTAACTTCACCGCACACTGTTACATCTAGACAAGCCGTGAAAGGGGGTTACGGACTTCACATCATCGGAGCGCGAGGTAAATGCTTTTTGAAAGTGATGTATTTTGACTCTGCGTTTCATAACTGAAAACTCAAGAGGGGAGAGTGGAAGGAACGGGAGACAGTTCGCTTAAAAGCGGGAGGGAGGTATGTAAGCATAGGGACGGGTCCAAAACGAACATTTCTCAGGGAATTCGGCAGCAACGCCCGCTCTGCGCTCCCAACCCTCCCACCCCCCTTACCGCGACAGAACCGCAGACGGTCAGCCAAGCCAACACTCGCTATCCCTCTCCAGTGTACCCCCACCCCGCCCCATGCTCTCTCTCCCCACACACACACAGACACAGACACACATACACACATTTTTGAAACGCCAGGCAGCTTACTTTACTGTGTTTGAGAATGCTTTAATAGGTATTTGTCTGTTAGTGACATGAGCAACCTCTCTCTCTCTCTCTCTCACACACACACTTGCTCTTTTTTGCTCTCTTTCTCTCTCTCTCTGTGTTTGCGTGGTGGTGGTGGGGGGGGGCAGTGGTATCAAAGAAGGACAGTAGTTAGTCAGAGATCTGGCCTCCTCACTTTCCTTTCCATTCCTCCACCCAAAATGACACTGCCCTGCCTGCCTGGAGTAGAGTCTTGTTGTTACAGGCTGATCTGAGACCTGCCAGTGGGCTCTGGGGTCAGTCTCCACATGGTGACTCAAACTGTTCTGAGACTGACCTTTCCCACCCCATAAAAAACAAATCTTGTGCCGGCACATAGAAAGATGGTGTTTGTTTAAGAATGACATGGGGAAAGAGTAGGGAAGGAAGAGGCTGAGCGGACCCACATAAATCACCAGAGCAAATAGCCACTGCTGAGGCTGTAGGCAGAGACCACTGAAAACATTGTGTGGTCAAGTGGAAGCAGGTTGCCATATCAAAGCACGGCTATCTTGTCAAGTCCTAGACAACTAGGTCTAATTTGCCATTCAAGACAAAGTGATTACAGTTTATGCACATCTTGTTCCTTAGCTTTACCCATATGGAAAAAACCCATAGGCTGTGATCTGTAGCTGTCCTGTTAGAATACGGCAAGTGCTATGTACATCCCATATTAATTTGTATAATCCCAGGCTGCATTTGTATGTGGGAAGTAATGAGTTTTATTTGAGTATTTAATCATTATAAAAAATTGAGCAGATTACAACCAACTGATGTGTTAATCCACATTAACATTACCTCAGGCCACTGTGAACTGTTGTATTCTGTGCCCACATTGGGGAAACATTGGATGAGCCTATTTCCGTATTGCCGTATTTCTGAGTGAGTAGAGGTCGGACCCATTGAATGAATGCCTGAAGGCTGATTGCCTGAAGCAACCCTGCTATACTGTGATCTAATTTTAAATGGAGCAGAGTTTACTCTTTATGTGTTCTAGATTTACTCTTTATGTGTCCCCCCCCCCAACACCCCCCACATACGTGCACACACACACATGCACACACACACGCAGACATGTACACACACACACACACACACACACACACACTTTAATTCTTACCCTTGTCTTTTTTATCTTCTTCCCTCTCTTTGCAGTGTTTGTGGCCAGTGTATTGATTGCCCATGTCTTTGCTTTTGCAGCTCCTGCCTATTGATTCTTGGCAAAAGACATCTAAAACACACACACACACTCATACACACACACACACACACACACACACAGAGTGAGAGAGAGAGACAGACACACATGCTAGCATGCACACAAAATGTTCTCCCTTTCTCCTTCTCTTTCTTTGAACATATTATCTCTAATCTTTCTCTCTCAGTCTACTCTTTCTTCTCCTCCTCCTTCTCCTTTTCTCCCTTCCTCCCTCCCTCTCTTTCTCTCTCTCCCCCTCTCCTTGCCTCTGTCTCTCTCCTGCCTTTCTTTCGGCTGCCCTCCCTTCAATTGTATCGGCAGAGGTGTGGATTGTTGAGTCTGACTCTTGCTGTCTTTGGCTGCAGTGAGGCGTCTGTGCGCTCGGGGAGAGAGAGAGGGAAAAAAAGGAGGCGTTCAACCCTGCAGGCTCTTCCAACGTCGGTTCAATACCGCCATTCTGTCCCGCAATTAACATCGATCAGCCCTGGTCAATACTGGGCTCAGGCAACAAAGGACCCACAGCGCTTTTGTGTGAACTGGTCCACCCCTTCATCTCGGCCCTGCCAAATCCCTGAGCGTGCTGTCATTACGTCAGGGCACTCTCAGCTTAACTGAAGGTCAGCATGGTTAAAGTGCCGGACTTAAGACCTGCAGCTGGAAAGGAGGGGGTGAGGCAGAGAGAGAGAGGGAGAGAGGGAGAAAGAGGGAGGGAGGGGTGCCTGTGGTTAGGGCAAAAGGATTTGGGCCTGCTCTTGTGGGGTATTGGTCTGGGCAAGTAGCTCAAGACTGTAGCTCAAGAGGGTGCCGTGGTTTAGGGGTGATGGATTTAGGACTGCGGTAAAGATTATTGGTTTGGAGCGAATGGGGTGGGGTTGGAGGGTGGGGTCTGTGGACCTAGGTGGCTGGATGGGGTGTTTGGAGGGGAGTAGGTGGGTGGATGGATTTAGAAGTGCTGTGAACTGAATGTGCACTGGTAAAGGCAAGGCTGGGAAAGGGTTCTGAAACAGGCCCATACCACTGGTGTGTAGTGATTCTGGCAGGGGCCTTCTGCTGTGAGGCAACTGCAGTGTGGTGCATCATGTCTGGGGCCTGCACTGGTTCATGGAGGCTGCGGGCACTCTCTGAAAGCAGGGCCTCCAGAGGTTGTCTGTGGGCTGCAGATGCTTGGCCGGCCTGCCTGACACACTCCCCTGCTCTGGACGAGAGAAAGAGCAATGGTTTTCATTAGGGCTGCACTTGATAAAACGACTGTTGAACCAGATAGTCACATCTCATCATAAAGTCGTTATCTGCAATAAAATCCCTTTTATCAATAAAATCTGTTAAATCTAAACCAGTCCCCCAAAGTGTTAGTGTGTGAGACACATTATTAAGGGGCTTTGATGACTGATCCCCGACGAAACGGTGAACATTTGAGTGGCGGTATGCACTCAGCCTCCCCACACGCTTTGAAATGGGAACCTGCTAGCCACTTGTATAGTTCTGGCAGATGAGATTGCGGACAGCTGCGCGCGGCGAGATCAGGAATTAATTAGCGATCGACGTGTGTGTATATGTGTTAAAAGTGTGTGACTGTTCGTTTGTGTTTGATAAGATGAAGGAGCAGCTGAGGGGGGAGAGGGAGAGAAAGAATAAGAAATAAAATATTGTTTTTATTAGCGGCGATGTTGGTGGCGGATTGCCGGGACCTTTTTCTTGTGAAGATTAATCTGCAGAGAGTGAGTTCTCGTTCCATGTTTAGAATCCGTCACAGCTGTCTTGGAGCCGCAGCGGGACTGCTGGGATCAGGGATAACTTAAAGTTTCTCACTTCGCTTTTCTTCCCTTTGACTGTGTTCAAAAATGCGAGAAGCTAAGTGACAATTCCAACATTGGCAGCCAGCCTAAGCCACTTCATAATGTGTTGAGTAGGATTTTCCATGTATGGCCTAATCTATGTGCTTATATAGAGGCAAATACTGGTGCCCTCCAACAGTATTGTATAGGAGGTACAAGTCTCTTGCCCCGTTCAACCAGAGAGGGTAAAATCCAAGTGAGAGGCAGAAACGTTTGTTAAGTTCCGTGTTCTATTTTCACAAGAGAAAGTGGGCAAAATCCCCCTTTATACAGACCAGAGTCGAGCCCTCATACGCTGAGATCACTGAAAAGTTGTAAAAGTTTAAATTGTGATGCAGACCGGAACTATTCACATATGCTCCAATTGTAACATATTATGTTGCTCTATCTATGTCAGTATTCAATGATCTTTTGTTCAGCTTCTAACATACTACTCTTTCTTCCCATCAAATTGAAGATAGTAATCCATCGGCACGTCCAAGACAGGAAATTGAATTGCTTTCCAGATTTCACTCGCATCAATCATGCTGTTCAACTCGTTTTTCTTGGGCAAGAGACCTAACCTCACAAGACACCTCCATTGTCATCCCTGTCATAAAGACACTAGTCATTTTCCACTGTGGAATATCTGAGTGTGTGTAGAGACAAACTTAAGAGAGCTTTGTGCATTAAATCCTTCAGTATGGGTGTATGGTGTCAGCCCATGCGAAACCATTAACATGATCTATAATTGCTTGTGGTATTTGCCTTGCACCATGGAGCCATGCAATTGGTTTTACACTAGACTCGGTGCGGAGGCCTTTGTTAGTAAATCTTCCCAAGTGCTCAATGGATGAACTGGTGCAAATGTGTGGTATGTAATGTGGCATCTGCATGGCTTCTGTGTTCAGGGGTTTGTGTATATATAGTGTATGAGGTCAGTGCACACGTTTTGCGTTCCATGCTCTATGCACGTCTGCTGATGTGAAAAACAGATGTGGTTTGCATTGGATCCCAATCCGATGTTGATTTTTTCCCTCGACTTTTCTTCTTCTTCTTCTTCTTCTTCTTCTCCTCCTCCTCCTCCTTTTTGTTTCATGTAGGTACACGTTTTGATAGCTCTCCCTCCTTGGTCTCCTCTTCTCATCTCTCGACCTCCCATCATCTCCTCTCCTCCGTTTCGCTCTGCCCTCTTCTCCATCCATCTTGTTCTGCCCCCTTCGCACTGGGCTCCCTGCACTCTCTCTCTCTCTCTCTCCCGCTGTACCACCAGGCTGAAGAGGAACTGTAATGTTTATGAAAGTCTTTAATGTGCTATGTAATTACCCTGGCAACACCTCAGATCATTACTCACGCCAATAAAGCACCTTACAATTTGACATGTTAGGGAGACAGAGGGAGTGAGAAAGGCGAGAGGAAGACATAAAAATCACTCTCAAACTTTCCAGACTTTCCTCATTCTCGTCCTCCTCCTCCTCCAAATGCAGGTTCCTTCCCTTCGTTTGTTCTTTTTAGGAGCTTTTGTTGATTCTTGCTCCGTACTCATCTTCATCTTTGTCTAAAATTAATTTGTCCCTCACTGACTCCATTCCTCACTCTTTCCTCCCCTCTTTCTCTCTCTCTCTCTCTCCCTCTCCTTCTCTTTCTTCCTTTCCCACTCTCCCTCTTTTCCCTCTGCCAGCTGCCCAGGTGGTAGTCAATTACAGCACATTGCATTTTGGAAAAACAAAAGCATTCTTTCGCCTGGTCCAATGAGACTATTTCGGGAAGACCTGTCTGTATAGTCGATGAATGAAGTTGGGAGTACTTCAGTGAGAGTGGAAGAAGGAGAGAGAGAAAGAGAGAGAGAGAGAGAGAAAGAAATATATTTACAAAAGTCAGTTAAAAAAAACACTAATGAAAAAAACAACAATGATAAAGTTAAAGAGGTAGGGATTTATTGAAATAGGAGCCCCAGAATGATAACATGTAGGCCAACCACTGGAGCTTGATTCACATCTTCCCAAACAAAGTCACTGCCACAAGCCAAAAGAAGCTTCCGGACTCTCTTCTTGGTCCCACAGGAGCCTTGGCATAAACCTGCATCCGTCCTCTTTGCAGTGAAACTAAATCTCTCCTTTGCCTCTGTTTGCACATAGCGGCTAACGGCTAATACAGAGGGCTCTGCGCTAAAATCTCCCTGTTGGAGGGCTCGCTCCCCAGTCCTCACCCCACCTACACTCGATGCTGTTAATGCAGTTCCTTCCTCAGCCCTGATTCCGCACCCCTCTCTACAAAGGAGTGGGCTTACTCTCCCTATATAAAAAAAAGCCCACCTCATTCTCCCCTCCGCTTAGACTAAAGCCAAGCCTTCTCTCTCCTCTACCACTTGGTTGCAAAGCCCTGGTTTGTAAGACAAATATTATAACAAATTAAGGAGCATAACAATGGGGTGGGTGTGGGCCTGACGTCAGCCTGCGTTTCATTAGCATGGCTCGCTAACGCGTACCATCTGGAGGAGTGGAGGCCACAGGGTAGCCTCCTGCTGCCCAGCATGGCTGTGGCCTAGCCTGGCCCAGTTCAGCACAGCTTAGCCTGCAACCCCCAGCCACTTCGCTCCCTCCCAAAATACACACACACACACACACACACACACATCCATACATTCAACCCACCCCCTTTCCTCTTCTCATCCCTCCAAACTCTATAGGCCCCATGTGCTGCTGGATCCCCAGCATTATGTCATCTTTAATTTAGCTTGTCACATATCACCTGACACCTATGCTGGCGTGGTCTAACCTTTTGTCCCACAGAGGCAGGGGGAGATTTCTGTGGTGTCTTTCTATGCTCTCTTTTTTCCTCTCTCTTTTCTTACTTTCTTTTTTTGTGCTGTCATACGTTCACTCACTCTCTTTTTTGCCTTTTTTGTACGTGTGTGAGTGAATTTTCGTCGCTGCATTTCTCTCAGCATCTCTAGTTCTAAATCAACGTGCTTCACCTGCCACAGTTTGCGTGCCCTTTGTTATTTCGGAGAGGAAAACTTGAAGACAGGATGGAAAAAGATGGAGGGTTCTCTCCTTTTTTTCTGATGACACCTCCTCCATCACTCTCCCTCCTTCCCCCTAAACACACAGACACACACACACATACACACACACACACACACACACACACACACACACATACACAAACACGCTTCTATTCTGTGTCAGTCCTCCATTTTCTTTCCGCAGACAGACTTGAAGCGCAGTCTGACAGAATTATGGAACGGGACAGAAATATAGAATGTGACAGGAATATGGAGCCCGGCAGAATTCCGGAATGTTGCAGAATTTTAGAAAGTGACAAAAATATAGAATGTGACAGAGTCCTGGAATCGGGGCGCAGTCGAGGAATGTAGTGGAGTCATAGACCTGTACCAGAATATGGAACGTGACAGAGTTCTGGAATGTCAGAGATGAGATAATCAAAAAAAAAGGGGAAAGAAAAAGTAATAAAAAAGATGGAGGCCGAGGGAGCTACATCAAGGCAAAGAAAGAAGATCTATCTTTCTGGGCTGATAGAGTCCGCTGAAGGTTTTGATAAGTGAAGTGCTGATAGCCGATGATAAGTGTGTGTGGCTGTGTGTGTGCAGATAGCTGTACACATGTTTCTGTGGGGAGTGTGTGTGTACTCCGTTGTTGCTGGGAGGCTTCCCTCATCGCTCTTCGACTCCAGGTTTTTCTGTGTTGGCCGGCGCTGTTGGCACCGTGAGGAGCTTTCACTGAAGGCCCATAGCTGTGGAATGAGCCGAACTCCAGTCAGAGGTAACACTGTGGTGTTCCCATTTAATAGGAGTTTTTTTTTTTCGGCATAAAACAGCCTCACAGTCCCACTGTTTTCCAAAAGCAACAATCAGACTTAAAGAGGTAGCACTAACATGTACACTATACCAGTCTGTCACTGTCACAGTCACTTGCTGTTTAATTCGTAGGCACATCAAAGCAAAACATCCTGTGTTCTAATCTGTGATCAACTGCATGTACACACCGCCAACTGTGTTACATATTCATATTATGCTAACTTTATTACAAATTTATAGCACATTCATAGCACTCTCTTAATGAATGATCATGATAAAGCGGACCAAAAAACTATTAGGCAAGTCAGTCATTGGCAGTATATCAATATTAAAGTCAGCATAATAAATTAATGAGACTTGTTGCTGCAGAAATAGAGCTTCTTAGTTTCATTAGCCGTGCATGTTTAGCGGTTTGCTTGTTAGGAAACCATGTGGTGGCTTAAGTGGTTTGGTGTGTAAAGCACTGATGGGTGTTCTTAGTAAGTCACCACATATGGCTTTTGTGACAAGTGTGGGTGTTTGTTTGTATGTTTTTGGTGGTTTTAATATGCTATGTGTGTGTGAGAGAGAGAGAGAGTGTGTGTGTGTGTGTGTGTGTGTGTACATTACATTACTGTGTGTGTGTGTGTGGGCATGTGTGTTTCAGGGGATTCACTGTGGTCAGTGGCGGTTTGTGTTGAGGCCGTCAGTGTGTTTAGTGGTGTGGTGTGTTTGTTGGCACGGTTAGGGGTTGTCGGTTGTTGCAGGACTGCTTGTAGTTTATGAGCATAATTTTCCTGCTCGGATGACTGGATGGGTGTGAGAATCCATTCACACCCAACGCTCGGGCACACACACACAGGCACACACACGCACACAAACACACACACGCACGCACACACACACACACACACACACACACATATGCATGCACACACGCACACACACACACACGCCCGCACACACACACACACACGCACACAGGCACACACACACACACACACACACACACAAAGAGGGACATACACACCGGGTTGTTGTTGGTTTTGAGTGTAGTCCATGGTTTGCATTGGGCTGTAGTAGTGTTCTCAGTAGCTTGACTCTTTGCTGGCTGGGTTGGGCCAGGACACAGCAGACATCACTGTTTATGAGGGGAGCTGCTCTCTGATGAAAGGTATGCTGTTTCTCACTGCGCCACTGTCTGGTCCAATCGAAACACTGGCCGGTGGCAAAGCTGATGATGAGCCCTTTGAATGTGGCGTGTGTTTTTTTTTCCCGGGGGCATCCACAGGACATGAAACAAACAGGTTTGATTGGGTCTGGACAGTGTGTTCATAGTCAAAGCTGAAAAACCTAATGTCACAAATTTACACATGCCTTGTGCTCTCTGGAATATACACATCATGGGCGCACGCACACACACACACACACACACACACACGCATACTTAAGTCTCTTCTGACTTGCAGCTGAAAGCCCAGCTGCAATGGTGATGTCATCTCTTGCTGCCACTTTGCTGATTGTGACTCTTTATTGAAAGCAGAGCACTTTGATTTTGCTTCAAGAGCTGGTTTAAACACACACACACACACACACAGACATATACAGACACACACAACATGTGCAGCACATACACCTAATCAATTCATACACACACTTCACACACTACTTAGATAAAGTGTCACTTAACATTCCCACAAATATACACACACACACACACAAAGAAAGAAAGAGAGAGAAAGGGATGCATGCACACATACATAATCATCCCTTACTCTGTTAAAAGAGCTGAACCAGGAAGACTGCCACCATGGGATCACAGTAGTCACACCATATTAGCCTGCCGAGTTTGACTTATTGCTCAAAGAAAGAGAAAACAGGAGAGCAGGAGTGAGAAAGAGAAGAAGGAAAAAACAAGAAAGAAGGAAAGAATAAAGGAACAGGAGAGATGGGATGAAATGAAAGGAAAAAAAAAACAAGAATGTTTTTACCAGGCAGTGTGCATGTTTCTCTTGTGTGTGTGAGATGCGAGACTGAGTTACGCAATGCTAAAATATCTCCTTGGCCTTCTCAAGACCATCCCTGAACTCATCGCTCACCTGCTCATAGAGATGGTGCCAAAATCTCTGCAGCAAATCCCACTCAACAAATGGACCCGGCGCTGCCTTGCGCTACGACTTCAGGCCTATGAAGTCACATCAATAAATTCAGGAAGAAAAAAGAAAAGAAAAATTGAAATAAAAGAAAGAGAGAGAGAAAGAGAGAGACCTCAGTGCATTGCACTTTGGTCGCCATACTTGTGACGTGGGCCTGAAAGCAGTCGCTGTAAATATGCTGTAAAGGGCTCTTGCCCAGAGGTGGATTTTTGGAGCCGTCTCCTCCCCAGGTCCCCAGGTCCAGCTCAGGCCACTGGAATGGCCTGCTGGCGCAGGGCTCAAGTGCAGGGAGTACGTGACACCCACCGCCCCGACTGCAAATGCTGTGTGTGCACACACACACACTTATACATACACACACACGTTTATATACACATTCACACACACACACACTCACACGGACAAATGGACACACACATGGACATGCATACACATACATACACACACACACACAGCAGATATGCTCACACAGACACATTCATGCATGCAATCACACACACACACACACACACACACCAATCTCTACCTTTCCACTTCCAACTGTGTCCCTCTATCCTCCCTTCACCCTGTATCTGCTCCAGACCCCCTCTTCAGCTGTCTCTCTCTCTCTCTCTCTCCCCCATCAGGCTTGTATACTCTTCTTTCTTGGCATGTCCCCTGTCTTTCCAGGCTTTGAAGACAGTTCAGCCTGCTAATAAAAGACAGGTCCCCACCACAACAAAAGGCAGAGTGCCGAGTTTGAATAAACAATTTATTTCGTTTTCTCCCCTCTTTCCCCCCCCTCTCTCTCACCCTCCCTCCCTCCTTCCTTTTTCTTTTGCTTCCCCTACACACACACCCCTACACACACACACAAACACACACACACACACACACACACACACACACACACACACACAGCCCACCACCCCCCTCACTGTTTTTCACTCTTGGCTTGAGAAGAAATATGTGCACTTGCTATGTTTTTTCCATGTGATCACAATGCTCTGGAATAGATTAGCGGACAAGGAGGGAGGGAAGAAGGGGGATAGAGAGAGAAAGAGTGAGAGAGAGATTGAGGGAATAAAGGATGAAAAGAGCAAGAGAGGGAATTAGGGAGGGATGTGTGAAGAGAAACGAGAGTGAGAGCGAGGGAACAGGTAACTGGGGCAACCAAGGGCCCAGGAGGGAGAGGTGAGAGAGGTGTAAAGGGGAGGGCGGAGGGAAGTCAGGTGTGTGTGTGTGTGTGTGTGTGTGTATGTGTGTGTGTGTGTGTGTATGTGTGTGTGTACATACATCCATGTACATTTGTGCATGTGTGTACGTATGATTGTGTGTATGTATATGTGATTGTGTGTGTGTACATACATGCATGTACGTGTGTGTGTGTGTGTGATTGCATGTGTGTGTGTGTGTACGTGTGTGTGTGTATGTGTGTATTATGTGTATGTGTGTATCATTGTGTGCGCGTGTTTGTGTGTGTGTGTGTGTGTGCTGTCAGAACTCAAGCAGTGGCTTTGGATGAACTGTAGGTCTGCTGAGTTGCTCTCTGGTGTGGCCATTGGGCCCCAAGTTGACACACTCAATATGAAACATACGTCTCCATGACGACAGGACTCCTGCGACACTGTTTTGACTGGGCAAGTGCTTGCACGGTACTGTGGAGAGACCAGGCCAGCTACTTCCCACACTAAGAGGCAACTCAGAGCGACGCGACAAAAAGACATGCTGCAGCGTGAAGTAAGGGGGGTGGGGGGGTGTTGGGGGAAAGAAAAGGAGGTAGACTATAGACTATTAAAATGAGGGGAACATAATTGCAAGGCAAAATGGGACAAACTTGCATAAAACCTGCCAACCTGTTGCTTCCCATGACTCTTTTTCTTTCTTTCTTTCTTTCTTTCTCTCTTTTTCTCTATCTACCGATTGATGTTTCTGTCTGTCTATCTCTCTACCTCTCCCATGCCCCCATGTGCCTCACATGTCCTGCCTTCATTTCTCTCTCTGTCTCTCTCTCTCTTCCTTCATTTCTCTCTCTGTCTCTCTCTCTCTCCCTTCATTTCTCTCTCTGTCTCTCTCTCTCTCCCTTCATTTCCATCTTTTCCTTACTCCTCGTCTGTGCTGGCAGGAGTGGGTTACCACAACCACGGAGCTCAAAGTAAATAAATGGCTGTTTCTTGGGCTCTTTCTCCTGTAGAAGAATAACAGACAGAAGTGAAGTATGTGTGTCCACATGTGTGTGTGTATATGACTGTATGCATGCACATATGTGTGTGTGTGTACATGTGTAAAATGTGTGTGTGTGTGTGTACATGTATAAAGTGTGTGTGTGTATGTGAGTGTGTGTTTGAAGCTGTAAACCACAGTCTTATTGGAGCTATTAGGCGGCTGGCTTAGGAGTAGAGTCGAGCAGGACCAGATGGGCAACTACACACACACACACACACACACACACGTATGCTGACATTAATATGCTTACAAACAGATCTATGTACGCACATTATCACAGAACACATGCACACCATACTTCAGTACAAAGATGCAAAACAACATGCACACAACAATGCATACACACACACACACACAAATACACATGCACACACACACACACCACTGTGGTCTGTGCATCTCTGCAACAGGCCTGGCAGTGATGACACGCTTGCTCCCCAGCTCTCTGACAAAGACAAAGCGCTCCATGGCAAAAAAAGAGAGAAGGAGAGAGAGAGAGAGAGAGACACACACACAAGTGCATTCCCTCCATCTCTTCATCATCCCTCCATCTCCAACTCCTCCTCCTCCTCAGCTGCAGCTAATCCCTCCCCCCATTTCTCCAACCCCCACCCTCCTCCCCCACCTCCTCCTCCGATCCTCGCCCGTCGGCCCGGTGACATCAGCGGTTTCAGCCGTGGGCCCTGTGCTGCTGCCGTTGCTGCTGTGCGTCAATCGCGTGCCTCCTCCGGCGTTTGGTTCTAATAAAGACAATGGGGGGGGTTGGGGGGGGAGGGGCTCGTATTTGTGTTTCTATGACGAACCTCTCTGGAGAGCCCTGAGCTCCCACCTAGCCCTGCACCACCTCCTCCACCTCCTCCTCGTCTGCCACAGAAACCAATTATCAATTACGCCAACTAAGCCTGCCGGTGTCCATCCCCTGTCACTCATAAAAAAAACACCATCCCACCCTCTCTCTCTCTCTCTCTCTTTCCTCCTCTCTCCACATACAAATCTCTCTTTCTTTCCCCGTCTCTAAATGTACCCCCCTCCCTCCGTTAAATCATATTGTATCACTTCATCTCAAACCAGCCCCCCCCCTTCCATTTCTCCCCCACACACACAGAAAACACACACTCTCTCTTTACTTTTATCCATCTCACTCTCTCTCACACACACTCACCCACTCTCTCTCTCCTTCTTTCCCTCCCTCTGTCCTTCTCTCCTCATTTTTTTTATGGGCCGACTGCAGCACCTGCCCAGGGGCATGGACTCAGTAAATAGGCCTCCATTCCCAGCAGTGGATCGGTGGTTGCTGCCCAGGTGTGCTTTGGCTTGTGCACGGGCCGCGCGTCTGATTCCTGTAAGCCAGGAACGAACAGAGGTGGAGAGGGAGGTGGAAGAAGAGGAGGAGGTTGGGGTGGAGGTTTGGGTTTGGTTTGGGGGGAGGGGGTTTACAATGTTTTAAAAGCGCGGCTGGGCCCCCGCCCCTTCACCCCCCCCCATGTTTACCTGTTTTGCGCTGTCCACACCTCACGGAGCGCAACAAGTTCAGCCACCACACCACACCACACCATACCACACCATACCACACCACACCACACCACACCACACCACACAGCACCACACCCACCCTGCTCTGCCCTGCTCTGCTCTGCCCTGCTCTGCTGGGCTCCACTCCACAGTGTTGGAGCACTCCTGGCACGCACGCGTGCCCTCTTGGCAAACCAGTGGCATTTTTAATTTCTTTAAAAAAAAAAAAAAAAAAGATGGTGAAAGAGGAAAAAAGGCAGTTTGTGTGCCCTCATGCAAATGAGATGTGTGTGCATGTGCATGTGCATGCTTGTGTGTGTGTGTATATGTGTGTGTGTGTGCTGGGTGTGTTGTGTGTCCGCAGCTCGGCTGCAGTGGCGACGCTTGCCGTGCCGTGGATGTGGCTTGACAGCACGTTCCTGGGTTGCAGTAAAACAAGCCCTAATGACACCCCCCCTGTCACCACAGCAAAGGCCGCGCGCGTCACTAGTGCTAACCCAGGAAATGCTTTGGTTGGCCACAGGGTAATTGTGACTGTCCCGGGCAATTTCAGCAGAGAGCCTGTTTGGCCGCCGCTCGCGGCTTTGCACTTGTCTCTTTGGCTGATGGTCAACCGCACGCTACCACATAAGCACAAGTTGGGAGTTGGGGGTGGGGGGTGCAGAGTGTAGAGGAGGGTGCAAGGGAGAAGGGGGGAGGAAAGGCGCAGGAGATGAAGGAGGGAGCGAGGAAGGGAAAGGGAGACGGAGGGGGGGAGGAGAGTGTGAGAAAGAGAGAGAGTAGGGAGAGAGAGAAAGAGCGAGAGAGAAAGAGAGCCTTAACCGCCAATTATTAATACCGAGCAAAATAAAATGCATTACGTCGAACATCATTTTTCCCCCTGGTCTCACGCTGAGCCTGACGGAAAGTAGAAAATGAGAACAGAAGGAATTTCAGCTAACTCAGGTCTTCTCTCTCACACTCTCACACAGACATACACACACACACTCACAAACACACACACACACACACACACACACACACACACACTCACTCACCCGGTGTGCCATGCCAGTCTCATATTCACATTGGAGAGGCACGAAAAATGAGATGAACAGATTTTTACTGCAAAAAGATCACCACACACCACATATATATATACACACACACGCACACACACATTTGCACGCACATATTCAAATACACTTGCCCACTGTGAAAGAAAACAGAGTACTTGGAAGGGTACACATAAATAGACCATGGTCTCTCTCTCTGTCTGTCTGTGAAAAGTTTTGAGTGTGTGTGTGTGTGTGTGTGTGCATGCATGTGTCCATTTGCACATCTGAATTGTGTGTGTGTGTGTGTGGGTGGGTGGGTGCATGTCTACATCTGCACATCTGAATGTGTGTGTGTGCGCACACATGTGTGTATACGTGTATATGTGAGTGTGCACATGTGTCTCTGTGTCCCTCCCAGTGTAATCGGTGGGGTCATCAGCAGGTCCAACCCAGAAGAGCAGACACGGAGAGACACAACAGGATCTGGGACTTTGCCCTTGGGCTCTGACTAAATGAAAAATGAAATTGGGAATCGTCCGCTAAACGTTTGTTAACCAGATCTTCGCTAAGTCACTCAGACAGAAAAACACAGGGATTTACAGATCACAAACAGATTTTCCAGCAGGAGAAAACATTTTTGACCTGCTTTTCTTTTTAAAACAAATAAATAACGTTGGAGGAGGAGGAGGAGAAGGAGGGGAAAAAAAAACCTGCTGTGTCACAGCAACAAGTGGTATTTCAGAGCGAAGCCTGCCAGACAAAAGTGGACATGAACTTTGAGCGAGGGAGACACACACAGCTGAGAGCCCCCAAGAATAGTTGCGTTTTTGATTTATAGACCAAATTAAATCATCCACAATATCAGAGGCCAGAAAATGTACAAACAGACTTTTGCCAGCATTGTTTTCCAACCCCCTGAGTCTTGCACAATCGATGTGATTCAGTGTGTGCGCTTTCTGTTAGCAGACCAAAACAAAACAGTTATGTCAGACCAGCACAAACGAACACAGACAGGGATATTTAGGAGCTAGTAACGATTGACGATCCAAGTTCTCCATCAAAACAGGGACAATGTGGTGGGAACCATCATACAATTAGAAAGAAATTAATTCTGTGGGAAGCTCCGCTGATGTTCTAATTCAAGCTGACAGTGCATATAAATAGGGGAACTTTCCTGGAAAATGTTTGAGAGCAAAAAATTAATCAGCCAATAATAAGTGGTTTACTGTCCCATTCTGCAAAGACTTAAGAGAGATTGGAAAGTCACTACGTTAGTTGATATGGAGGGAGAGGTCTCTTTTTCTGTCTGCCTCTCTCTCTCTGCTACTCTTTCTCTCTCTCTCTCTCTCTCTCTCTCTCTCTCCGTATGTAAGGGGGCACTGTGGTGTGGCAACCTGAGGGGGCAGCCTGTCACTGCAGAAGAGCAGAATGAGACACCAGCCAGGAGTCCCCTCCCTGGAGGGATGAAGTGGTATGAGAGAGAGAGAAAGAGAGAGATAGAGAGAGAAAGGTCACTTTGTTAATAAAAGAAACACAGAGGGGAGAGAGAGAGAGGGAAAGAGAAAGTGAGGGAACAGTGAATGTGGGGCAGTAAGAAACAGGTGAGATGAGGTGTCTGGTGCTAAGGTGGAAGAGAGGAGTGATGACAGCACCATGGAGGAAAATGAAGGCAATGAAAAGTGAGGAGCGTCTAGGAAAAACATAAAGAGAGGGGAGAGGAGAGGAGGGCAGGGGTGGGGAGAAGAGAACAGGGGAGAGGAGAGGAGAAGAGGGGAGAAACCGTCTGGAGAGAGTGAGGGATAGTATGGGGGAACAAGAGAAGGAGTGAGGAGTGAAAGAAGAGAAGGGCGCTGGAGAGGAGGAGAGAGAGCCTGAAAGGACAGCTGTGCTGGCAAGAATGAGAAGCCTGCCACAACATGGCACCCATCTGACTGACGACATCAGGCATGGCCGGCGTTCATCTCTCCTCTGTTTGTCCTCTTTCATCCATCCATCCATCCATCCATCCATCCATCCATCTGACCCACCAACCAGCAAGCCAGCCAACCAGCTTTGGCCCCTCATCCCTCTTGTTTCTCTCCACCCCTCCTCTCTTACTTACCCTTCTCTCTCTCTGTCCTCTTTGACTTTAATCTCTGGCCAGACATGCCCAACTGCAGCCAATTAGCATTTTTCTTCCTCTCTCCACCCCCCACCTCCCCCACCACCACCACCTCCACCACCTCCCTCCTTTTCTCCTCTGTGCTTTTTTTTTACTTTCTCTCTTTCTCTGTTTGTTGTGTAAATTAGATTTGGGAGCTCTGGACAGCATGCAGATTTCTGACTCTAAGACTGTTCAGGTCCCCCCCCCCACCTCCTCCCTCATCTCTCTCTCTTTCACTCTCTCTCTCACACACACACACACACTCACACACACACTCACACATATGCTGCTTTCTCTCCTCTGCTCTCTCTCTCTCTCTCTCTCTCTCTGGGTGTAATAGGGGAATGGTTAGTGAACACATTCAGATTTTCCTTCCATGTAGTGTGCCAGTGAAACGCCTGTGTGCCCGCGGCACAGGACAGCTGTGCCAGGGAAGAAGTAGAGTGTACAGTGTGTGTGTGTGTGTGTGTGTGGTTGTCAGTGTGCATGTTTGTGTTTGCAGAGTGGTGTTCCTAGTTGTGTATGTGTGGGGAATTAGGTGTGCGTGTGGTTTGTTTAAATGCGGCATGTTGTTGATCGTAGCAACTGTAAATCTTGGTTTGGCAATACCAGATGTGAAGTGCTACACGTGTGTACATGTGTGTGTACGTGTGTGTGTGTAAGCACACTTTTTTTTTCTTTTGCGGTGTGTGGTGGATGTTTTATATGCAGTGTAAATGTGCGTTGGGTTTTTGTGTGCAGTGCGTTGTGCTGGTAGAGGCGTTGTAGAGTGTGTCCAGCCAGCCTGATGTGTCGTGTGTGAGAGCGTGTGCTCGGAGTGTGTTGTTGGTCGTGGGAACCCTAACTCTGCATTTGGGAGCACAGATGTGCTGCATGGTGCAGTGAAACTCGAACTCACACACACACACACACACACACACACACACACACACACACACACACATACACACAGACACACAAGCACACAGACACACAAGCACACAGAAAAAAAAAGACCCGCCCAGAATTCTGCATTAAGACACATGTGGAAACAATTTAGTCAATGCCCTGAGCAGGGTAGCCCTCACACACTCTCACATACACATTACATATCCAACACACTCTCATGACACACTCTCCACTCACACACACACATGGTGCATATACTACATAACACAAACATATTACATAGTGTAAATACACACTGATTATGCGCTTGGCTATATCATATGTAAGTAAACATGAACAACGATGGCAAATAATCTTCCAAATCCATGCTAACTAACTGAATCTCTCCAGTTCAAGTAAGCAGCACTTTTCTCAGCCAAAACAGATATTTTTACAGCATTGCTCCAGTAATATTGTGTGATGGTAATTTGATGGTAATTAGTTAGCACAGGACCCATATCATGGTGCCTGCATAACAAAACATGTTTTGTAAACAAGGAGTGTATATATGGGAAGATAAGTAACTTTTAAGGTTTCTGCAAAATCCCGTCAGCAAAATCCCGTCCCGTCCAGTCAGTGTGAGTGAGTTCTGCAAGGTTCCACACTGGGACCTTGTGTTTTATGAGTTAAAAGTCATTAACACTACACGTAAGAAAAGGGCTATGCGTACCACCAGCTTATCCAGGAAGGGATCTCAGTCACAGACTGCTCCTACACACACACACACACACACACACATATATATATATATATATATAATTTTTTTCATAACTTTAGGAAAGTATACTTCTTTATTTGCTCTCAAACCAGACTGTAAGTGAGTGAGGGATAGAGAGAGAGAGTGAGAGAAAGAAAGAGAGTGAGTGACAGAAAGAGAGAGAGAGTTAAGAGTACAGTATGTTACATCTGACTTCTGAGTACACCATGCATCTGTGTATCTGGTGTGTGCTGGGTCTGGGGAGAGAGGGGGGTGCAGGGTTGTTTTTGATATAGCCAAAGTGCAGAAACAAGCCAATTTCTGTAATTTAATATTTCACTGCTTTCACATCTGGAGCTGCATGCAAAAATGGAAAAAGAGGGGTGGGATGAGAGAGTGACATGGGGAGGGAGAGAGAGACAGAAAGAGACAGACAGAGAGAGAGACAGAAAGAGAGAGAGAGAAAAAATACTTGCTTTTTCAGCACAGACAATCCCACTCTCCACACACGCACATGTACCAGAGAACTCAACTCACTTTACTACCCTGTTACACAAACAGCATGCATATACACAACAGATGGAGACACACACACACACACCTCCCAAGGAAAGTTCATTATTGAGTAAACACACATAGGCACAAACATCACACACACACACACCTTCTTCAGAAAGTCCATTATTAAGTAAACACATGTAGGCACAACTATCTGTTCCTCGGACATTTGCCCACACACACACACACACACACACACACACACACAAGTTAAGTGAGTGTAGCGCTAACTTGGCGGCCGCGCGGAGGTGATCTGGGTGTGATTACTGCTTGGCTCCCCGTCAGCTCTGATGATGACATGCAGCTCTTTTCTGCTCCGCTCCGCTCGCCTCCTTAGCGTTGCTCTGGCATGAGACTCCCAGATGAGAGCAGCGAGCAAGCGGGCAGGCTGTCGAGCGCTCGCAAACCCTCATCCACCTCCTCTAGCCTTTAAACCATTAAGGCCGGCCAGAAGTTTCGCTCAGAGGCGCTTTAGCGCGACAGAGCAACCTCCTGCTCAGACACACACACACACACACACACACACACTCTCTCTCACACACACACACACACACACAAAAAAAACACTCACACTCACTCTCATCCACCCCATGCCGTAAAAACCATTACGGCAGTCCTCGGTTCTGTCAGCTTAGAGGGCCTTGCACAACGACATTGGTGCTGCTCTCCAAAGAAGT